>JALPQI010003506.1:0-79197 GCA_025490895.1 Thaumatotibia leucotreta | reverse complement strand
TTCTATAACTGCGGTAGTGCTCATTCATGCCTTGATAATTTTCTAACAAACCTCCCTGAAAACCAAATAAAAGACCTTCGGATTGAAAATAATGGTTTATCTGATGGACACGCAGGTCTTTTTTGTAACTTAATTTACCCTGATATTCATAATACTCACAAAAAGGATGAGTATATATTAGTTAAGCGAAGGGTTTTCAGTGACAAGGGCAAAGCTACATTTAGAAAAAACCTTATTGGCATTAAGTGGGGAAGCTTAGGAATTAATGGTTTTCTAAAGGTATTTTACGATATTTTTTTTTAAAGTTTTCCGTTGAAAACAATCAAGGTAAAAATTAATATGGACAAAAAATTAAAATGGATCACAAAGGGACTAAAAATATCGAGCCAAACAAAACGTTGTTTAATGAATGCTAATCTAGCGACCAATCATGAGACTGTTGTACGATATAAAAATAACTATGTCCGACTGTACAGGAAAGTTGTAAGATGTGCAAAAAAAATGGCGGTACAAGCTGCTACTTCCAAGTCAAAGAACTCAGCCAGAGCCATCTGGAAAGTTGTAAATAAACATAGGAATAAGAACACTCTTAAATCACGCCAGAAAATAATCCTTAAGATACATAATAAAATAATAGATACAACGCGGGATACCGCCGAGTTTTTTGCGTCCTACTTCAACAGTACCAAATGTCATACCTCTAACACTAAAGATGACTTAGTGAAGGCGCAAAAAATTTTACAGGATTGTTCTATGCCTGTATTAAACGATATGTCGTGGGAATATGTAACTCCTATGGATATAGTTTCAATTGTTAAGAAAATGGAGATCAAGAAATCGACAGGTATAGACGACCTACCAATATCTGTAATCAAAGATAATATTGATATTTTGTCAGTACCACTGTCAATCTTTTTTAATAATTGCTACGAGGAAGGTGTATTTCCTGATCAATTAAAGGTGGCCAAAGTAGTGCCAGTTTATAAAAAAGGTTCGAAGAGTGATCCGAAAAACTACAGACCGATTTCGCTCCTGCCAACTGTATCAAAAATTTTTGAGAAACTAATTAAGATTAGACTTGTCAAACATTTGGACTGCAATAGAGTTATTAATAAACGACAATATGGCTACCAAAACAATGTAGGTACTAGTGATGCAATTGAGAGGCTTATTGATGATGTAATTATTAGTTTGAATAAGAAATTAAAAGTTGCAGGTATATTTCTTGATTTAACTTCTGCGTTCGACACAGTTGATCATGATATACTCTTATATAAGCTGAATTACTGTGGCGTACGAGGCAACATCCTAAACCTTTTTACGTCATACTTATCAAATAGGAAAATGCTAGTAGAGATGAAATCGATAGAAGATGGTTGTCAAAGGGTATATCATTCTAACGTAGTTAAAATTGAGAAAGGGGTCCCGCAGGGCTCTATTCTGGGTCCTGTCCTTTTTGTGATTTTTGTCAACGATTTAATTAATTACATTTACAATTATTTTGGCGATGTAGGCGTAGTTGTCTTTGCAGATGATACAAACGCAATAGTTTCTTCAACAAACACAGAATCTCTGAGTAATAAAGTAAATGCGCTTCTTAGAGAGTTTCAAACATGGTTTAATAGCAATTACCTAATCTTAAATATGGATAAGACAAAAACTATGATGTTTAGAACTACGTCTAGGAATGGCGAATCCTTGCATGTTAATTTAGAAGGCTCAGATGTGAATGTTGACGATAGTGTTAAATTCCTCGGTATATACCTAGATAGGGATCTTAACTGGAAAGAAGAACTAAAATCACTGGAAAATGCTATTAGTTCAGCTTGTTATGCACTGAGGAGCTTACGCGAGGAAGTTACTTTAAAGCAGTTAACATCTGTGTATTACGCATTAGTAGAGTCTCGGTTGCGATACAGTATTAAATTTTGGGGACGAAGTTATAAATATAATATAAATAAAGCGTTTGTTGCCCAAAAACGTGCCATCAGAATCATGGTCCGTATCCCATGCTGGCAGTCGTGTAGAGAACACTTTATCCGTCTAAAAATTCTTACGGTACCCTGCCTCTATATTCTGGTGTTACTCACTGGTGTCGTTAAACACTTGGAGAGATATGAAACAGAGGAAGAAAGAATCTCTAGAATGAACACACGTAGGAAAGACTTGGTCAATTTGATAGCGCCTAAATTGAATATTGTTCACCATTGTGCCCTATATCAAGCAGTAAAACTGTATAACTGCCTTCCGATCGAGCTCAAATCAATATTTGATGTGAACAACTTTAAATGCCGGTTAAGGGACTTATTAATTAGTAAATGTTATTATGATGTCAATGATTTTATTTGTAATGTATAATGTACAATAACGTTCCTATTATATAATACCAAAATGTGACTGACATATGTTAAATTAATATAATAATAATAATGTTGTATTCTATGGATTAAGTTAAGCATGTTAATTATAAAATTGTAATTTATTCTAGTAATTAGTAAGATTAATGATACATATTATAATATTTCCGACATGATTGTAAAATTGTTATGGAATAAAGTCTTATCTTATCTTATCTTATCTAGTTTGTAATGTCCATAGAACACGTAGATAAAATGAAATTATAAGCATTTTTTGACTAATTATATAAATGAGGATGAGTATGAGTATAAGTTGACTTTTATGTTAAAATCGACTCCGTGGTTCTCTAACGTCTTACCGTGCTACGAGATATCCGAACCCTGGACTTATGTTACGTGCAGAAGCGTAAAGGTGCATTCAGACCAAGCAAACATTCGCTATTCTAACCTCCCACTCTACGAAATTCGATCATTACACAAAACGTGATTGGTTGATTTCGTTAAGCGGGGGATAGAACAGCGAATGCTCTTTTGGTCTGAACGCACCTTTACCAACAAATTCTACGAAACGTGGTACCATACTTACGGACGTGAGAAGCTCTCTGTTGACATCTGCGTATCCTTTGAGGCTCACAACAGCGGGATTCATTTCGATAGCCTGGATGAAGTGGTCGATCTAAACATGCAAATTTTATTATGAATCAGAAACTTATTCGACCATAAAGCGAGAAAAACTTCATTCTAAAGTTTATTTTATAGAAATTGAATCCGCTCGTGATTATGAGTTGTAGTAATCACAAATAAAACAAAGATTTTTCAAGTTAAGCGTTCGAAATAAATTTGTCTCTTGTCATTCATTTGTCAGCCTTCATAATCTAGTTGGTAGTTACCCCGCCTACGAAGCTGAAGGTTCCGGGTTCAAATTCCGACGAGGGCATTATCTGTGTATTTACTTATCACAAATATTTCCAACGAAGACGTCATTAGAGTGACAGAGGCAAATCCCTGAAATTTGCGAACTTCGGCATTCGCGGCAGGCCTGACACTAGATTTCTTTAATCGAAATGAAACTTTGCGGAACCCATTGTGCACTAATTTTCCATACAAACCTCTTTCTGAGCTGGCCTATCGACAGACAACACGTCGATACCCAGCAAAGTATCTTGAACGCCAGCCGCTACCTAAAAGACAAGCGTGTATAAAAATGTGCCGGTACCAATATTCCTACGTGTGGGGAATATTTGGGACTATTCGTCACACTGTGTTGAGATTAATCGGGAATGGAAAATTACTATGCGTGAATCAATTACTTTTACTTGCAGCCTAGCTAAATAATAGCTAGTGGGTATCACATCCTCAGCCTGAGTCTACTGCTGGACGTAGGCTTCTCCTATTAAATATGCGTAGAAACGTATTAGGAGGTAAATTACCATAATCGCCACGCTGCGCGCTGGGCAAGCGGATTGACGATCGCAGTAAATAATATGTCCACTATGATGACGCTGCTATCCATCATCAATATTCTATCATAGAATGACCAGTGATACTTCAATCCCTTAGTCGACACTTACGACACCCACAGGAAGAGTTGACAAATGTACGAGCATTATTTCTGCCGTCACCGTACGGACATATTATACGGTGGGTATAAGTAGGTACCTATACCTACTCATATTATATCGACAACCAATCTATTAGGACTAAGTGCCAAGGTATAGCACTAAGTGCCACCGTTCTTCCTAAAACACAATTAATATAATGGCTAATGGGCCTAACCGCTGGCAGAAGATGGCCTTGCTCATATACCTTGAGAGTGGATTTGTGTGAGCAGTCAACGAAGATAAACAGTAGCGTGGAGCAGTACGCGGCGTCGACGAATAGTCCCATCTCCTTGAAGCTGAACTTCAAACCGTGGTCTACGATTTCGGAGAGTGCGCCGTACACAGCGATAGTAATGTTGAAGAACCTTAAGGAAATCAGTATAATTTTAGTCCACATTGATGTTTTTATTCTAAATTGCTAATAAATTTTCCCATATTACATTTGGTTCTTCGAAAAGGAGTAAATAGGTTAGTAAAGAGAGTCATGTACCTTTATTTAAAAGAACACAAGATAAAATACATTACAGTAAAATAGACCTTAAATATCAATTATAAATAAAAAATTGCCCCAGGGCTGACCATTTGCTGGGGAGGTAGAGTGCCCAGAAGGCTGGCCGCATTACCGCGCTCGACTGCTATGCTAAGTCTTTGCGTGTAATACTGGCCAGCCCTCTGGTCACCCGACGCCTCTATAAGGCGCTTGGAGATGTCCTTATATAGGCGAGCCGACGCGTACTTGGCCCCCACTGCCCCATAAGTTTCAACCCTAAAGAGAGTTGCGACTGCAGGAATCGATAATTATAATAATAAAGGGACCGAAGGATCCTAGGTTCGTCCATATGACGTCATCAACTTCAAAGGCATCATATACACCTATGTCTATTCCTTTTTTTCCCCGCTCACATTTTCTGATGTGATCACAATATTATCTCTGGAAAGCAATTGAAATTCATAAAAAAATGGAAAGGACCAAAGATAATTACATGAACAAGCAGTAGGTGGAGTAAGTACGCGCATACGCATTGCCGAGAGACTGGAGCAGCTCCGAGAGGTTCAGCCACAAGAAGCGGTAGCGGGATATCAGCTTCGCAGAGATTTCCACGTGCACATCCTGGAAAATCACACTTTAAACATATTAAGGCCCATTTGGCTTACACGAGAATGTCCCTCATATAACACTTTTTCCTTGTATGGCAGATATTTTAATAAAAAAATGTTCGTAAAGTTCGAGTACTGCCAATGTATTAGCCAAGTTGGAAAATATTACCAGGCTCAATGTCGCTACGCTAGCTTTTTCAAAATTATTTAGAAGAACGACATTACGTAACAATTTTGATTAATTAAGCAACTAACGCAGGGTTAACTGGTAAAATTCATTCGTTACTATTAATAGTAATTCGTTTCACCTCATACATAACACATATTGAGCATGCATATATGCATTTTGTCTATTGAAAATTGACGTTTAGTATGAAACGTGGAAGAATTCGTACGCGTGGGGAGGCCTGGGCACAGTTTCATACTACATAATTAAACATTTTCAATAACCAAAATGCATACGCATGCTGATAATGCGTCTTGAACCATCGTCTTAGTGACTTCACCCGAGATTGCATAAAGTGGCTCTAATTATTATTACGAACGAAAGATTGACAAAATTAAACATCGACATAACTGTTATCGATAAGTCTTATTGTAGTCGATAAATAAATTTTATAAATAAATAATGTGCCGTAGCTTAGCGATAAATTACATGAATGTAAATTATACCACTCAAAAAGATACATTATTTTTCTCATATCTTGTATTTAACACTCACCCATCAAAATAACAAAGACTAATAAAATATACTCTAAAGGCATAGGAGAATAGAGCCAATTAATACGAGGTATTAGATATTTAGGACCCTGTATTTCTTGATTATCTGTTTTTACAAAGTTAGTATTTTTATGAGAACAGGGTGTACTCATCGATAACATTCATATGTCGATATATCATTTTGTCAATCTCTCGTTCCTGCTAGAAAAATAGCGAGGTATAGTGATAATGGAGACCTACCTTTCCGCGTGAGTTTTACCGTTTAATTATATTAATAAATAGGACTACTCTTTTGAAACCATAAAACGTTTAAAAAATCCTGTTAACCACGCTGTCTCAAAACGACGCCATATTCATCAAAACGTGTTTTAATAAGACGCAGATAATAAGACTTTGCAGTTAATAAGACACAGATGTGTCTACTAATAGGTATTTCACGAAAAATAGAAGCGGAAATGTTCAAATGCGTATGGCACTGTGCTTTTAATTGTGACTGGAAAATTATTCCCATTGTGTGTAGGACCCCATTGTACGAAAACAAACAATGCGAGCTGCACCAAAAGGTGACGGTTATCTCAGGAGAGTATACTTTACACCTAACTATATCTAGTTTACAAGAGCAGGACTAGGAATTTGTAATTAACAATTCACACGCTCTACATGTAGAAGTGCTCAGTGTTAATCACTTGAGAATTACGCTCATGCAGGATGCAATTCACAAGCATGCAACAGTTTCAGGTGCATCCTTAGTACCTCCTCATACCTCATGTACCTCCTTAGTTATTGATAAATTAGTTTGGGTTACTGTAAGATACCTTGTCTTGTTAGTTGAGCGAAAATCTAAATATCTCCCTTCATTGGCCTGAACGTCTATGCCAATTATGAGAGATATCTTGATATGTAATAAACCAACGAGGTATCTATGTAGCTATATTAAAATATCTTCCAATGTCCACTGTATTAGAGTACTTACAGTCCATACTCCTAGCATTTGCTCCATTACTATTACACCAATTTTGCATTTTTATTACACCAATTCTATAATTTAGTGTACCTATTCTCCATGAATCTTGTAATAACGAAAGTAACCTTTTTATTCCCTACATTACATTAGGACAATCAATGTTATGTGATCCAATATGCATCTATTTTACACGCCCATATTCATAAAAAGGCGGCATAAAACGCTAATTTAATTTTACCCACCCTGCGAAAACATTCTGATAGGCTCTGCGAGGCTATTTTGATGCCTTTGCAGTTTATGAACCATAGGGCACAGTTCATATTGATCATGGTGATGATGTGGTAGTAAGCTGTGGTGTGGCGTAAGAGGAAGCCGTCCATGAGAGCGCAAAGACTGAGGAGGAAACCGATGGCTAGGAGGAGGCAGCCCACGCTTATAATGACGATTTGGGTCTGCAAATTCGGGAATTGAAGGTTTTCGCCTGTCACCCGGTAGTATCGGACCTAAAAACAAATAACAATTAAGCTTAGACGAAATGATACATTATACGTAATACAGCCATATTTTAAACCCTACCAGAATTACTAGGATGCCTAATGTAATAACAATGCAGAAAACGTTTATAAATAAAATTAAATTATATTAGTACTTCGAGGGACTTTCATAAAATAAAAGGTCATGAAGTCATGAATAAAAAAAACACAAAAACTGGATTTACTGTTAATATTCTGAGAAAAGTGAAATAATTGTCTTCCACAGAAGCACAGACCTTACCTGAAACTTGCCCCAACTTGTCTTATAGATGGCAACTTGGTGCGCCACTCCCCAGCCCACGAACGGGATCCAGAAGTGCGGAACGAGGAACACCACAAACAAGATGGAGTAGATGTATTCATCGAACTTCTTAATATTGCGGAGGATCATAACGCGCTCGTAACCCACAGCCAGAACCACTATGGTGGCCACTATGTAGAAAGAGATAGCGTACATGGTGGCGCGAGACTTCCAGCTAAAGGTGATTGTGCCTGTGAAAAGGGTAGGTATGTATACCTAGCTGCTTTTGATATTTTCAGAAGTATTAAAACAACTCCCACTTGGACAGTCGAGATGACCGAGAAATAAACTCAGCGTACAAAGCAAAATATGGCAGTTAGGTAGTCAAATAAAAAAATTCTTTAATTTTAATTTATGTTTCATTTACTTAGTCCTTACCTGAGCTTTCCTTTCATACCGCTTAACCAAGTTCACCAGTCATCCGTCTAAATACATAATACAATTCAAATAAAGCCAAAAAACTCCATATGGATTATGAGATTATGGATTATGATAAAAATTAATGTACATGTATTTGCTACGCCCATCAGGGTTCAAGTTACATACATATATTATATTGTTCATGAGTGCAATTTAATAAATAAATGATAAATGATTAGACAACTCACAGTTATTATCTAAGTGAAAAGTAGTGTATCAATGCAATTTTAATCTATCTGCAAGTACAAGCACACTCGTAAGCATACGAGCATGTACCGACCTATTTTCACGACATCGCAAGACACTTTACACTTAAACTTCAAAACTTCACAATTTTTCTGAGCGTTTTCCATCCAACAGCACTTTACCTAATTGTAGAAGCAAAATATAGGGCAATGCGAAATGGAAATCATTGATGCGGGTATTTGATGACCGACAAATTTGGCCCCAAAAATTATGTGTTTCTAATATTCCCTTGTGTGTTTTATTCTCGATATTTAGAACGGGGGATGTTGGTTCGTTCATACGTATAGCTGTATATATAGAATAGGCTTACGTATCTACAAAGCACCGAAATATTACGTGTAGGTCGGGCCTTATTTACATAAAGGTACCCAAAATGTTGATACAATGAAATACGCTAAGTTGGTTTTTATTTATTCAAATATAGAGAGGTAAGAGACTTAACGCGTGTTCTGAGTGTTTTTCTGTGTATTTTAATAAGTTTTAAAAATCATCGCATAAATCAATCAACGACTTATAAACAAATTTAATACTTTTAGTGGCTAAAATTTCGTTGGACGCAGTTTCATTTACGCAACCTTGAACTGGGTATAGTAGTTTTTAATAGAAATTGATTACCTTAATAGCGTTCAAATGGAACTATTACGTACATCATTATATCATTAACATGGATAAAACGTAGCAGATATTTAGGTACCACGTATCTACATTTGACGAACCGTGAATCTTTCGGCACTTTTGCTGATCATCTTCACAATTGACGTGTGGATGCGATGGAGTTTTTACTTATTTACAATAAATACGGTACAAGAATCAAACCTGGTCGCGACCTAGTGATGGGCATGACTGCTAATGCTCGGAACAGCACCAGGAGCAGCTTGTGGTCGCGGTAGAACTGGTCGTGGGTCTCGCAGGTGTCGCCATCTTGCGATGAGAGCATGTCTCGCTGTTCTTGCTCCTGTGTTGCACAAATCCCCCTTATTGCAACTTTCCAAAATGTACAAATCAACACGCTAAGTGTGCGTCAGGCTGCGCATAAAGATAGGTATGTAAATATAGGATCTTGGGTTCCGATTCCGTTTTAGTGTGTTTAGAGCAATACTCAATAAATTACAAATTGAATACATCATTTCCCACCTGCAGGCCTAGTCAAGATGCCATTTTGTAATCGTATAGGTACGATAAGCGATAAGTCACCTGACCATAATTAGGTAATAATGTATGAAAATGGTCACGCGACTTTTTTTTCGCATCTGTCATTCTCATACATACTTATTAATTATAGCTTATCGTATACGACTACAAAATGGGCCTGCTGGGGCCCGTTTCACAATAGCTTGTAATTTGTAACACAAGTGGAAGTTCCTTGGCTTTTTAATGCCATTAATTAGATAAGCACTTCCGCGCTTTTGAGACATAGGTCCGTGCTATCTTCTTTCGGAAAATGCAACCTTTACAAAAATACGTATAAGTTCAACTACTTACTTCCCCACACGTTCTAAATTGTGTAGGTATACACGTGTAACGGATCTATGTCTCAAAAGCGCGGAAGTGCTACACACGTGTGTATAAACAATTTTTTTGGCAATAAATACACAGAAAACACAATAATCATAAAAAGACATAGGTAATTATTTATTGCTACAGATTTTTATTGGGAATAAAAAAATCTTACTTACGTAATCAGCCTGCGTCTTCTCGTGAATGGATTTAATCGTGTTAATTTGTTTCATGTCGCTCCGGTACAGCGAGCCATTCAGGCCTTCGTCGAAGTAGTGGTCGGGAATCATCGTTCGCTATCTGGGGACTACGTGCTGAGAATATACTGGATTCATAATTCAAAGACAAACGGGTCTTAATCGCGTAAACTCACGTTTAATTATATCCTGACGTTTTGGGCATGACGTTACACCCGTGGTCGCAGGCAGACAGGTCTGCCGTCAGGATATAATTAAACGTAAGTTTACGCGATTAAGACCCGTTTGTCTTTAAAATGTGAGTGATAATCGTGAAAGTTTAAATCAATAATATAATATATCTACGGGATTTATTTAAACCGGAACCGGAATGTTCTCTGTATCAAATTGCACAATATACACAAAATTACAAGAGTTTTCTTGGAAATATCCGAGGTATTTCATCAGAATTTAATGGGATGTTCCCACTGCGAATGATGCCACGAGAACTTTGAAAAAATTTCAAATGTCACGTATAAGTAAACCAAGCAGGAAAAATATCTAATCTACTTAGGCATGTAGGTAGGTGGACTCGTCGAAATAAATTCGTTTGTTAAATTAACTTCTCATGAGTTCAACTTTGTTTGTTTTTGAGTTATCGATAATATTATGTACTTAAGTTTTAATTTGAATTGATTGTATTTTTAATATTAATTTTAATTGGTAATAAATACTACAACGACTTTAATAATATTAATTTATTGTTTAAGTAGGTATGTAAGTTTGCACAAAACACATTATTTAGGTACCTTCCCGTTTTGGTGTAAGCTATTCTCACCTTTCGGTATTAAAAAAGGACAACCAATTAATTTTGATATCATTGAAGGATCTTTTTGCTAATATTATATCAGAAATCAAATCATGATATCGGCTACGGCGTAGCACGTCGCTCTATGAATGTAACTCATGGGTCATGGCCATAAATGAGTTACAAATGTTATATATTTTTTAAAATATGTTATAATTTATCGGTCCCAATTTTTTCAATTGAATTTTAGTTCTTAGTACCTGCTAATAACATGATGTTTTTATAGTGGTAAAAAGTGACACGATAATTTGAAATAGACTTAAAATTTTGATGAGAATGACCGTTAACTACCATCCATGCTGCTTCTGAATCTGTCACATTAATACCAATATACTTCACAGTTGGATAATGAATACTTATGTTTTCAGTTGATATATGTATACCTGCTCATTTCAGAGGCATACCTAATTTATTTTGCAAACATGTAATGTAAGTCTGCTTATAAAATTGCTCAAATAAAATAGTTACGTTTAGGCATTCACACAGGTGAAACGGTGTCTTTAAAACCAGGTAGGTACCTAATATAATTACTATAATTAGATGCGGTTATTATTTCTTGTTTTGGTTTTAGACTACACTCCGGAATCTTGGGGGCTATGTAAAATAATTATCGGTAGGTATGGACTTTGCTAGATGATTTAACCTACCTATGCAAAAATCCTACGTCACCTCCCGCCCGTGGTCTCAATGGCAATGGCGAATTAATAGTCAGCCATGAAAAGGCCTCGTTACCAGCCGAGTAAACAACAAGTGTAAATTTAATTAAATTTTAAAGCAAACGACTTCGCCTTTAGCATTTCAATGGCACGCTAACGATTATTTTGACGGACATGAGCAAACAAATTGGTTGGAGATTAACCTTCTAACGCGGTAAGTATACGCCTACCGCCTACGTTATGGGGTTCCTTAATCGCTTAGACTGGTACATTTGTCATATTTCTATTCAATTGCAAATTGTGTCAAAATTCTTTTCGTTGTCTTAATTTTTGTCCCTAAAAACGTGACGCAATGGTGATTTTTGTATGAGATGATTTTTTGTTTTCAATTTGTGATGTATGGAATAAACTCTACCGTGAAAAAGAAATACAAGTGCATCGATTTTTTTAAATACTGATTCGAGATACCAACTGAAAGTGTGATAAAGTGGTATGAAACAAGACAACAAAAAGAATTTTGAGCCAATTATCAGAACGGAAACAAGACGACGAACTTTTCTTATTCTTATTTATAAAGGTGCGTTCAGACCAAGCAAACATTCGCTATTCTAACCTCCCACTCTATGAAATTCGATCGTTACACAAAACGTGATTGGTTGATTTCGTAGAGCGGGGGATAGAACAGCGAATGCTCTTTTGGTCTGAATGCACCTTTAGCCTAAGACTTTTCTTAATCTTATTTTTTAGTTGTTAGTTCGTATGTTGCTTAAGTAAGCTCAATACAAAAAATAACAATCTTCATCATCATCATCAGCCTATGATAATCCACTGCTGAACGTAGGCCTCTCCTATTAACTATGCGTATAGACGCATTAGGAGGTAAATGCCCATAATCGCCACGATGAGCAAGCGGATTGGTGATCGCAGTAATGTGTCCAGTATGATGACGCTGCTGCCCATTATCAATCTTTTAAGCTGGACCTTTAACCTAAACCTATTGCGGACACCTCAACTCAACTCAATTTTTTTATGGGTGGAAATAAAGATGGATCATCGTTGAAGAAAGCATGGTGGGTCGACTTCGCTAGGGAGATGATCCTACGACTAAGATTATGGCTAACTTCGCGCAGGACCATCCAGGACCAAAAAAGTTGGAATCTCATGTCAGAGGCCAAGATTCAGTTCGGCTTGCTATGCCGGTGAAGTACCTAACCTAACTATAGACTTAAGCGTATATTTTACTGACTTATCAATGGTCAAACACTTTTTAGTAAATGTATATCTCAGCATGTTGCTTCCGATCAGCGCTGGCTCACGCCAGCAACATGCTGAGATGAGACCATTTCGTGGCACCTTTTCTTTTTCTTTTGTATACTGTTATATCTGCTTTGCTCTGTGTGTCACGAATAAAGTATTTTCTATTTCTATACCTACGGTAGGTACAAAGTTGTCCCATGGAAACTTTGTACAAAATTTCGATAAACCGCAACTATAGTTTGTCGACGTGATTTGAAACTAACGATCTAATGCATTCTCATACGTAAAATCTAGCATTATTAGCAGAATTATGGAATATGTCACACGCCGCTGCCGCGCTGGTCAGTTTGAACGTGATTTTCTTATACTATAAATAAATTAATTTTCAGGCCTTAAATTTATTGTTATTTCATTTATCGTTTTACTGGTGTATTGTTAAATGCAGAATATAACTTCTTCATCTACGTTGTCCCGGCCTTTGCCAAGCTCCGCTTTCCTCTAAAGAATTACTCTAAAGCAAAGTAAAATACTAAGTAGGTAGGTAACTATTTTTCTTTCTTCATAATCGAGATTAAAATTAAATTGTTTAGGTACGTAGCTGTTTATCGATACCTACATGCCTACTACCGCGAACTTCGAAATGAACCATTCAATTCGAGGATTTATCTCTGTCACTCAAAAGAAGGCGGCATTAGAGTGACATAGACAAATTCTCGAAATTTGCGTCTTTCGGAATTCCCGATAAGGCCGCAGGTTTCAGGTACCTAGCCGAATCTCTCGGCTTAGACTTAAATAAGGCAGAATAACGATTGAACGTGACCATTACACAAAGATATTCCACGGCAGTATTTAATCGTTTGAGATGCAAATGAGCACAAATTATTTCCCTTGAAGCATGCTGCCTACCTAATTCGTTTTCGGTTGACATTTACAAGTCTCTACGGCCGCTTGAATCAACACATCTTTATCATTATAATTTATCTGTATAAGTAGCATTAGCTCTTTATAATTTTGTTTTTATATTCATACAACATAATATATGGATACAACAACATTGATCCACGAAATCTATGGATGGCCCCCAGTGCGTAGCCTAGATGGGAATCGCTAACGCTCAGTGTCATAGTTGTCTCTCTCAGTCACTCTTTTAAATTAGTGCGACAATAGTTATTTCTTATCATACAAGGGTGCAAAGTTGTATTTTACCCGCGGGCGAGTATGAAATTGAAACACGAGCTAGCGAAAGGATTCTATAGTTGAACCATGACCATGAGCGAAGCGAGTGCTTCTAAAACAGATTACTGAGCGTCGCGAGTGTTTTAACATACAAGAGGTAAAATACCTTTGCACCCGTGTGTAACACAAAATCATTCCCCGCACGAGCGAGGAAAATCAAAAAAGCGAATTATTTTGAAGGTACGCATGTTGACATTTCTGCGTTCTCGTAATTGCATCTAGTCAACTTAGAGAACATTATCATCATTCACTAAAAGAAAGGTGAGTGAATGCGTATGAAATTTTAGGGCGTATGAATCAAAATCAGCAAATTAAATAAAGTTTTTTTTTATGGAATTAAAGGCAAGCGAGCAGACGTATCGCCTGATGGTAAGCGATCACCGTCACCTATGGACACCCAAAACACGTATTACAAGCGCGTTTCCGACCTTTAAAATGGAAATACGCTCTTTTCTTGAAGGTTTGATTTGAAGATCGTAACGGTGCGGAAACACCGCTGGCGACAAATCATTCCAGAGTTTAAATGACTTTGCAAAGCAGGACATTTCTAGAAAAACGTACGGTTGAGGACTGCCAAATATCTAAATGGTGAGGATGGAAATGCTGTCGCTTAGGACGAAGTTTAATGTTGTTAAATAAATTTTCGAACAAATTATTTGATTATAATTAATATGGAATGTAAAATGTTCCTAAATGAACTGTCATTCGTGAACATTTTACGTCTTGTTATCTGTCAAACCAACGCTACCTACTTCGCGCTACGCTCCAAAGGTCATTACTTTTCTCACTAGTGATTAAATTCGTTTTTAACCGCTCGTATTAAAAGATAATCGAGCGCTTTACGAGCTAGTGAGGGAAAAGTTGGGTTTAGTCCTCAACTGAGCTTTAGCGATTGGCACCTTGGCTACTCACGCTGGCCCGCCTACTAGGTACAGATAGATTCAC
The DNA here is from genome assembly GCA_025490895.1 of Thaumatotibia leucotreta. NCBI lineage: Eukaryota > Metazoa > Arthropoda > Insecta > Lepidoptera > Tortricidae > Thaumatotibia > Thaumatotibia leucotreta. The sequence continues at coordinate 64,322 of JALPQI010003506.1, read as the reverse complement.
TAAAAGCCGGAACGAATGAAATGAATGACATCTATCATTGCGTGTTTGCGGCCCTGCTAAACCTACCAACCTGTCTCTTCCATGTCTCTGTGTTCCATGTCCACGTGTCTGTTCTGTCATTTTAACATCCACACATAGATACTTTCTGTCATTTACTCGATCCATTCGTGCCAGGCCTACTACCGCGAAAAACGAAATTCGTAAATTTCGAGGATTTGTCTCTCTCACTCTAATGACGCCTTCGTCGTTTGAGTGACAGAGAAAAATCCTCGAAATTTACGAATTTCGATTTTCGCGGTAGGGCCGCCGCTTTGGTGAATTTACCTGTACACCTACCGCGAACATCGAAATTCGTAAATTTCGAGCATGTCTCGGTCACTCTAAAAAAGGTAGCAAAATTAAGCATGACAGAGGCAGACATTAGGCTTACTGATATCCTTTGTCGTCGATGATCGACGCAATTATAGGTCGATCAAAGGTCGATTGCATAAAACCTGTGCATACTTACCTATTTACGGGTTTAATCAAAACAAGTCACGATCGTCCATTGTGTTACTAAAGTTAGTCATACAAACTATATGGTATACCCTGTTCAATAACCTATGGCAGTAGAAAAACCAACAAATTTAAAAAATATTGGTACTTTTTTGACCGCTCAAACAAAATTTGAATTTGTCGCCTTTTCTACTGGCAATGGTTGTTGGGCAGTATTTAACTTCGTAACCCCAAAAATTTTGTTTTCATTAAAGCCTTTACATTATTATCTGCAGGACGTTTTTTTTCATCTCCATAAAGTCTATGTCAGTGACACTAAATGGCCTAAATGCTTTTTGGTTAATTCATCAACCTTAATCCTTTTAACACTATGAGCGCGGGGAACTCCCGAGGGGAGTTCTCTGTGGGAGGTCCATTTTCGCTACAAAGCGGAAAAATCACGGGGTCGGCTACAAGCGTAGCATGTAGCACTCGTCCGCAATAAAAGTGTTAAATGGAATTTGTCATAACGTCGGGGATAGTGCAATACCGTGTAACTAACTAATTCAATTAGGATCAATTTGAGTGTCAATTGTTTGATATTTGAACTCTATCTGCTTTGGTAGTTACGCGGCATAACATTGCACTATACCCGACGATATTACATATTTTGATGAACACACTGGCACAAACCAACCAATGCTAAGACAGTGTAATATGAGTAGGTACATAATTATGAGTAAAATAAACACAACTATAAATTTATGTAAGTACCATGTAATACAAAAATATCACAGATTTATTTTTACATTTGTAGGTACATGATATAAAATAATCAACCAACGGAGAATAACAGGTGAAAACACTTAGTCTTTTTTAGAAATATTCGTACACCCATTTCCTTAACAAAAAATATTTCTCCAAATCGGACAGCGATGTATGTTGGCTGCCTAAAAGTTAATTTATTTTTCACTTACATAATGTGAGGGTAATAATAAGTTTATCTTACAATTTATTCTAATAAATTGTGACTATAATTATATGAAGCCATAACCGAATAGGTATAAGTAAATAGATAATATAGTAGAAATCTCCCTCAATATCGTATTTTCAAGTGAAACTGTTAAGTTGATAATGGGCCAATCAACTTTTCGATCGACACTATTTTGTCCTGTAACGCAGGTGACAATTTCATCAAATTTGGTAGAAAAAAGGCTTATAAATTTGTACATTGTGTTAGGCCTCACACAAGTTCACTTCGATACATTTAGGTTCCAACGATTTTTCATTGTAAATATATGTAAAGTGTTAATTGATGTACATTTGTAAATTCATGAAAAGTAACGCAGGAGACAGAAAATATGTCGATTTAAAAGTTGATTGGTCCTAATACAAAACCAGTAAGTACGATAATTGTGCACAGAAAGCTTATACCTAATAAATGAACAACATCAGTAAGGATCTGTTTTACAATCGCCGAATAAAATATATATTTATGTCAGATAAATGTTAGCTATATTTTTATGGCTGGGGAAAAGCATCGTGAAAATGTTATCTGACAGATATGTTTTGTTTTGTGTTGTGGTTTTTTTCAAAATTAACAAAATCGAGTTCAGTCCTGGAAGCCTTAGAAAGATAATCACATTTTAAAAGTACGTACCTAATAATTTTTAACCATAGTTTCGATAGATAATAATACTTTCGACGACTAAATATGTACATACTACGTAGTTATACTCGCTTCAAGTTATATTTGTAGCATAAAATGGAAGAATTGACCGTAGTTATGTAGAAAACGAACAACTTCGATTTTTTGGTTAAAGCTGAAGTCAGATTGACAAAAAAAATAAGTTGGTCGCTTTCTGCAAAACTACGGTCAATTGTATGGACCCGTTCGTCAGATAAGCTACCCCTACAAACAAAAATTGTTTTTCTTTCTTTTTTGTCTTTTGTTTTAATTTAATTTCGCATAATTATATGGATGACCTCGCATTCTTCGTAAATACTTTGTAAGTATAAGGCCTGAGTGGCGACCGTCAAGCGGCGCGTACGGCGGGACGTACATATAACGATGTGTCGAGCGTCGAAGAGATTTGTATGGCATGCACTCAAGCCATGCGCATGCGTATTCATTTGTTTAACATCGACGCCGGTGACACAGCGTCTGTGATAAACAAAATCTGACTCCTATGCCAGTCACACACATCCGTGACCAAAGTAATCTAATTCTTATACCACTAGCATAAATCAAGTTCCAGTGGCATAGAAATACGAACGTTTTTGACACAAGAGCTGTGTCGCCGCCATATTATGAGTACAATGTTTTCGGTCACACAAACGTGTCACTGGCATAGGAGTTCTATCAGATAATATCGATCGGCGTAGTATTAGCACTTAGTGAAACAGTACCGGAGGCTGAGTCTGCCTGCGACCACGGGTGTAACGTCATACCCGAAACGTCAGGATATAATTAAACGTAAGTTTTACGCGATTAAGACCCGTTTGTCTTTAAAATATGAGTGATAATCGTGAAAGTTTAAATCAATATAATTATAGTACCGGAGGCGATCGTTTTAACACGGACGCCCTACCGCACGCCCCATTGGACGCCCTGCTCGGACGTCTACTCAGACCTTAGACTAATGCGGTGTAATGTATTCTGTCATTCTAGGATTTTAGTTTAGCAAGCTGCGCCATGATATCTTTGTCCGCCGTGGACTCGCCCAGTTTGTTGCGGCTGACCGACGGAGCGTTCGCCATCTGAAAACATTAAAAAGTTACCCCCGTGTTCATAAACTAAGCTAAGTGAGCGCTAAGTATTGTTTGTCCCTTTAGGTCTTATCACTATGTCCACAAGAGTGAAAGGGACAAACAATACTCAACGGCTTGTTAAGTTAGGAGGCGTTTATGAAGGGGGTTAGTATTCGTAACAGACAATGTATTAACCATTTAATGGGTATTGGCAACATATTTGCCGTTATATAAAAAACAAAACCAAATCAATTTACAAATCCGTAAGTAAGGTTCGAATTTGAATGCTTTAACAGAGCTGTTAAATGCTCCAAGTGTTGACTTCCTGACCATCTGCAGTAACAACGTTGTCTGTCAGAATAAGGACGGGTTGCAGTTGACAGACCGATCGACATCACACAGTAGATTATTAACTTTTCATCATCTCAAGAAAAAATCACCAATTATCACCATAGGGGAGGGGGGTCATCGGATAAATCATGTGTATTTTTTTGTTGCTCTCGAATCTGCTGAACAGCATTATAGCCAGTAAAAAAATCTGTAATTTTTTATGAAACACTTTTTAAATACTAAGTTTTACAATTTCGCGAACATGGTATCAGCTTAATTCGTCCCATTAGTTTTTCGTTTATTTCTTATGTCCGTCTCATTCTGTGTTCGTCACGCATTCTTTATTCGTCTCGATCGCTATATGTCTCTGTCGTCTCAAGTCCAATTATGTAACCTGTCTCTTTCTTAATAAGTCTTTTTCGTTTTTCGTCACGGTCTTCCTATGACTCATTCTTAATTATTCCCTTTCGATTTTGGTCTCATTCACTTATTCGTCTCAATTTTTTTCATGCATTCGTTATTGGTCACATTCGTGATTAGTCTCATTCATTTTCAGTCTAATTCTAAGTTCGTTACATTCGTTTTACGTCTCGGTCGCTATTTGTAACCATCTTTTTCCGTCAATCTTAATTATTTTTTTAATTATATCTCATTGACCGAGTGACCGTCATAATTTCATCTAATTTCATAGAAGTTTCACATTTAAAATAACACGTCAGTACATGTCCCCTAAACTTCAATTTGTTTAACAATTCCGATCTGGAGGAGATATGAATAGCAAGTAAGACCTACGTAGTACGGGACGATTAGCGAACGTGCCCAAAAAAGAACGGAACGAGTTACCACTAAAAACAAAAAAAGAGTGAGACGAATAACGAAAGTGACTAAAGATAAAGTACGAATAATACCAAAAACGAGAGAGACAAACAAAGACATAGTCCTAGGAAGACCGTGACGAAAAACGAAAAAGACTAATTAAGAAAGAGACAGGTTACATAATTGGACTTGAGACGGTAGGGACATATAGCGATCGAGACAAATAAAGAATGCGTGACGAACACAGAATGAGACGGATATAAGAAATGAACGAATAACGAATGGGACGAATTACGCTGATACCGCGAACATTTACCTCGTAGATGGCAAAAAACGTACCTAAATTCAAGTGCTATTAAAAGGACTACTTAAGTTGGCAAAAAATTACACGTCATATTGGCTAGGGGGGGGGAGGTCCAGAAAATATGACCAAATATCACCATGGGGGTGGGGGGGTCTAAAACAGGCCAAAATTGTATGACGTGATTAATGGACAAGCCCTTCGGTAAAAATTTATATTATAAAGTTAAAACGCAACTTAGGGAAATGTGAATTTAACGTCACAGCATGCGCAAAGTTGTAGCTGTACCTATCTACTTATTTTTTTGTTGTGAAAATCAAAAAAGGAAAAGGACATAATTAAGTATTTCCTGTTTTAATTGAAGGACCAAATTTTATAAGGAAACAGGGCTATTATAAATAACGACTAGAATTTGCGATTAAAAAATTTAATTTAATTTAAACGTAAATAATAACCTTTGTATAATAGTCAACCCATATGCAGTTATATGGAGCAAAGCATTTGAAGAGTTGAACCAAAGTCAAAAGCATGATCACCTGCGTCAATGAAAAACCAATAATGTAACTATTAGTGTGCCCAATCGTGATCATGAACACTGCTTTCATTTTTATTTACCTACGAAGAAAAATGTTACTGGTTTCTTATGCCAATTACCTATTTTTTACACTAAATACAATGTCTATAAATTTTTTTTTAATAAATATATTGGGACATCTTACACAAATCGACCTAGTTCCACGGTAAGCTCAATTAAGGCTTGTGATGTGGGTACCAGGCGACAATATATATAATAGATAGATACTTAAATACATACACACACACAGCCATGACCAAGGAACAAATATTTGTGATAAATAAATACACAAATAATGCCCTCGCCGGGATTCGAACCCGGAACCTCCAACTTCATAGGCATGGTCACTACCAACTAGGCTACGGAGGCTGACAAATAAAAATTTATAAAAATATTTTGTATTGAGTACCTATATCCTTGGGCCACGTACACTCAACAAATTGGGACCCTAAGACACATTGGAACCATATCAAAATGACAAATAGTGTCCCATTGTCATTACTCCCGAGTGGCGTAGAGTGAGTCAGTGAATTTACTCACTCACTCATGTTGTTAGTTTTTAGAATATAGTAGTTGACAGAATATACTGGAAAGAGTAGAAGAAGGCCTTTGCCAATTGGCACAGTGAATTCAGACATTTTATTTTTGTTTCAAATAAAAATGCAATTAAATGGTGGGATCATAGGATTATAACTAACCTTTCCACTGATTTCGATGCCTATTTCATCAAGCACTTTGTTGACAACACCCTCGGTCTCTTCTTCGTCACCAGACTCGTCCATAATGTCATCAAGAGTATCTGCAACTAAATAGATAATGCGATGTTTAATAAGTAAATTTGCCTATAGCACCATTTCTTTCAAACCAACTGTTGTATCTTTTTTTTATTTGAGTGATATCATGAAAGTTTAAATCAACTGTTGTATGTTTTGTTCTAGTCATAAAAAAATATACCTATTTCGTATTATAATAACAACCTATATTTTTAAATGGGGCTAGAATTATAGACAGACAAATTTGTAAAAAAGAAGCTTTAGCTCTGCAAGCACATGTTCAGAATATAAATCATAATAAATGAATAAATTTCCTTAACAGGATTCAAACCTGAGGCACCCCAAGTGACACTGACAATGGTATCTTATACAAAAACCTTACATTAGAGTGGCAGTCTTATGTCACTCTAAGGTTGTCTCATATAAAATAATAAAAAATAAAAAAATAAAAATTTATTTATTTCTCCTTGCATACATGAAACATACTTAGATGATAATACATGATAATAAGTAATTAAGAGTAGGCAAGGATTCCTCCGCACTAGTAAAAGCTGTATGACGGCAGGAAGCTCCACCACTCCCGGATTACATGCAGACTCGGTGTAGACCGGTTTAGTAGGTAATAAGTACATTAATTAGTATAGCTAAATGGAGCTTTCAAACAAAAAAAAAGATAGAAAAGGGATCTATGGTTACTAGAGTGAAATAATAATAATACAGCTGTTTTAAAACAAGAGTGGAAGTGTATGTGTGAGACAGTGATTGTGAATATGTGTGAATAAATATTATTGATATAGCTAGAGTAGCAACACCAGTGGAACTGTTAAAACTAGGGAACTAATTGATGAGATGAAAACAAAGAAGCAACAACATAATCAATAGGCGCATTGAAGAATCAGAGCACAGATTCATAAGGTACGGATGGTCTAAATTTACCTTGTAGTTTTTAAAAGCTTTTCAGTATCATTATAGTCGCATGATTTAAGAAATGACGTGACAGCGGCTTTACAGTGGTTCAGAGTAAGGTGTGACAAAACTATTTGCTTACATATTTTATTATAGAGAAATGGACCAAGGAATGATACAAAGTCTTGAGCAAATTTGGTGCTGCAGAGTGGGTTAATAAAAACACGATTACGCCTACGTTCTTCTACAGGTATAGGAGGTGCTTTCTTATGTTGTTTTGCTATAGTGAACTTAATAAAAAGTTGGCGTACCGAAAGAACATCAAAGTCCTTGTAAGTAGCGACCGTAGGATATTTAAAGTTTTTATATGTAGCTACCTTGATAACTGCTCTTTGAGCACGTTCAATAGAAATCATGTGAGACTTCTTGGCACCACCCCAGGCCTCGATACCGTATGATATTATTGATTGACACAAAGCATAGTAAACATTCTTAACTACTCCTTGATCTCTTAGATGTCTAATATTTTTGAATATGTGTATAAGCTTTCTTACCCGAGATGAGAGAGACTGAATGTGATAGTTCCATCTTAGATTTTGATCAATAACAATCCCAAGATACTTCACCGTGTTAGTTGCCTCAAGCTTGAAGCAATTGCAGGGAGTTGAATAAGTGTTTAAGCATGTGTGAGCTTTGATACAAAAGTTGGAAGGTTGGGTTGAGTTGTTAATGCTAAAAGTTATATATTTTGTTTTACTCAAATTAAGAGATAAAGAGTTTGTGTCAAGCCAATTCATAACCTCCCGAAGGCCCTTTTCAGCGGTGTATCTAATGTCATGCCAAGAGGGTCCATCAAAAATTAATACAGTGTCATCAGCAAATGTTACAATAGCTGATCTTTGTAGTTTAAGGCGACAGAGGCCGTCAATATAGATCAAAAATAGAGTCGGGCCTAGTACGCTCCCCTGTGGTACACCATATGTGACCGGTGATTCTTCACTTCTATGCTGACCTAATTTTACGACTTGTGTTCTATTACTGAGATAGTCAGTAAAAAGTTTGTGTGCAATACCTCTCACTCCGAGGCACTCGAGCTTTTGCAGAAGGATTGGAATAGAGACAGTGTCAAAAGCTTTTGCCAAGTCGAGGAAAACTCCCAAGCATTTAGATTTTGAGTCTAGTTTGTTAACAATATGGCCTACGACTTTATTAATTGCATCTGTAGTAGATAATTTGTTTCTAAAACCATATTGGTTAGTAGATACTAAGTTATATTTTTCTAAGTAGTGCAATAGGCGTTTATTTATAACCTTTTCGAGAATCTTGGCCAGAAGAGGGAGTAGTGCAATCGGTCTATAATTATTGACACTGTCTCTATCCCCCGCCTTGTAGATGGGCACAACGTCGGATTTTTTAAGAGCTGTGGGGAAAGTACCTGAAGATAAAGCCAAATTACAAATGTACGCTATAGGTTTAGAAATTGTGGAAACTGAGTTCTTAATAAGTTTAGATGATATACCATCCCAACCAGTAGACGAGCTATTTTTTAGTGACATTATTATATTTTTGATTTCAACTTCATCAGTAGGCAACAACACAAGTGAATTTGGTTGGGAAGGCTGACAAGGGCTTCGGTTAGCCTGATTTGATGGAGTTTGGTGGAGACGTGAAGTAATCTTAGAAGCTAAATCTTGGCCTATATTACTAAAGTATTGGTTAATAGCATTGACAGCCTCTTGCGGAGTTGTTTTAATTTTAAGTAAGTTTAGCGGTTCAGTCTTTGACCTATTTATGTGACATATATCTTTAATTATATTCCAGGTTTGTTTTAGGTCATTTCTGTGAGCATTAATCATGTCACGTTCATAGTCATTTTTTAATTTAGAAAGTATTCTATTGCAAGTATTTCTATATCTCCTATATGAAACTTGAAGTATTTGGTTGTTAGGTTGTTTACGTGACTTTAGGTGCAGAAGGTCTCTAAATCTAACACAACGGAGTAAGCCAGGAGTTATCCAAGGTTTGAATACTTTTTTCCTATTTGAAAATTTAATAGTGACTTTATGCTTATCAATTATGTGGGTAGCAATTGAAAGGAAAACATTTGTCGCCTGATTAGCGTCCTGACAGATTAAAACGGGATTCCAGTTAGTAATCATCAGGTCCTGAATTGCAGTTTTGTAATTAATTTGTCTTGTGGTAAATGGTGCCCTGGACAGAGTAGAATTGTTTGTTATAGTTGTGATTACACAGTAGTGATCAGTTAAGCTTGTCTGACAAACAATAGTAGTAACAGGGAGATTGGTTTTAATAATTGAATGATCCAAACAGTTGTTTTGACGGGTAGGAAGAAAGTGACTAGGCATAAGCCCATGCATAGCAGTTAGATTTAGCAAGTCAGAGCAACGTTGATCAGATGAGTCATGCTTTATGTCTATATTAATGTCCCCCATCAAAACAACGTTTTTAAAATTACGAGAAGAATGTAATATGCGGTCAAGACATGTTAAAAATCGATCAATATTTTTAAAGCAAGGCGGTCTGTATATTCCAAGAATTGCAAACTCATGACCTACTTTAATGAGTAGGCAATTGGCATCGTCAAGGTCAGGCTCGCAAACTTGTACATTTACAATGTCTGATTTTATGTAAACAACCACACCACTATTTTGGTTGATTCTCTTGACAGTAGCGTGACAGGTATAATTGGGTAAGATAGAAAGTATCGAGCTATCAGATAACCAACATTATAATATATAAGATGTTATCAAATTAGAAATTAGCTGCCAACCGCTTAGGGTTGGCAATATTGGCATGCGCTCATGATAACAAACAAATTTCCTTATATAACTAACAACTTTCTCTATGGGACTCATATCGAAATCTCGAAAAAAAGAAACACTTTCCATAAATATTTGTATAGAAAGGCGATTTTTTTCATGTATTCTATATGAGTCCCATAGAGAAAGTTGCTTGTTATTATGAGCACATGCAGAACCTAAAGTAACGGCAACTAATTTAAAAACAACTTATATTTTAGCAGCACCTTATAATGGTATAAGATACTATTGTATTGTACTGTACAATCTCATTCACAAGTATAATCCGTCCACTTTTTAAGACCAAGTTGATAATACAAATACTATGGTAAACTGAACTTTACAAAAGTGGATAGGCTTATACAATCACTATGAATAGCAGTTAGCTAAGATTCTAAAAAAATATATTTCAGAACTTACTCATTTCATCAGTCATATCTAGTTTAGCATTAGCCTGTTTGAAAGCTTCCATATCCTTGGCTATCTGGTGCGGGTTCAAAACCTTGTTGATGCTGCCCATGGTCTTAGCTGTGGTACCCATGGCCCCCGCAATGGCTATGTTGGCACCCATGGTTTTGTTAGACATTTGGACATTGGAAATCTGGAAATATGATTTAATGTTTTTATGAGGAAGCTTTTAGTATACATTTTAAATTGTGGTGTAAGTACATTAAAGGGTTTAGCAGCCTTACCGAACAAGAGGTGCCTTTCCCCACGGATAAGGTCAATATTTTAGGTGGTGTACTAGCAGGATCTAAGAATACTCCATGCTTAATATCAGCTCTAGATCTTCTTTTGTTTTAGAGTTATTCAAGATAATGTAAAATATACAGGGTGCCGTTGAAAGTGGCATATTTCGTAAACTGTTCAAGTTAGATCAACCAAACAAAATTGTGTTTGATAACAATAAAATAAACTACAAAATACATATTTTTAATCTGCATCTTGTCCTTATTTTTCATAATTAAAAAAGGGTTCTTGTTTTTTTTTCCATATTTTTTTTTATTTCACGTGGAGGTACACCTACAAAAAAAATATGCATACATAGCCACTAATGTCCACTATATATATAAATTAAGATATTTCCATAAATCACCGTGCGTCATGCCAAAAAAAAAAACTATTCCAGATGTAGTCGTTACTGGCATACAAATAAAGTACCAGTGCTGTGTGAACATAAGGGTGTAGGTAAATACACAATCTCTTTTAATAAACCTATTTAGAATAATCGACGACGAAATGTCAAAACTGAGTCGATTGCTTAATAATTAATAATATAAACGGAACTATCTCTTTAAATTAGTTGATATAGAAAACAATTAGCCTTTTCTAATCTTTTATTATTTCAAACAGTGGACCTGTGCATAAGCGACAGTATAATACAGCTAAAAGCTGGAATTCACTATTTACATACACCATAAATTAAAATAAATTCGTTCGGTAAATACACTTCGACATCTTCCAAAGTTTCGAAAAGGTCCGATTGTATGTGAATAGGAATGTGAAAACAAATGTCGAAAACAATACTATCTGTCAAATGTTATCAACAATACAATACAATACAATAACTCTTTATAGCACCTCAAAGACAAATATGTACAAAACAAATAATAAAAATACATGTTTGAAAGAGGTACACAAAAGGCGGTCTTATCGCTAAAGAGCGATCTCTTCCAGACAACCTTTGGGTAGAGGAGATAAGAAAGTAAAAGTTGATAGTAGGTGGTGCAAAACTTTTACTTTCTTATCTTTGTGTACCTCTTTGAAACATGTATTTTTATTATTTGTTTTGTACATATTTGTCTTTGAGGTGCTATAAAGAGTTATTGTATTGTATTGTATTGTTGATAACATTTGACAGATAGTATTGTTTTCGACATTTGTTTTCACATTCCTATTCACATACAATCGGACCTTTTCGAAACTTTGGAAGATGTCGAAGTGTATTTACCGAACGAATTTATTTTAATTTATGGTGTATGTAAATAGTGAATTCCAGCTTTTAGCTGTATTATACTGTCGCTTATGCACAGGTCCACTGTTTGAAATAATAAAAGATTAGAAAAGGCTAATTGTTTTCTATATCAACTAATTTAAAGAGATAGTTCCGTTTATATTATTAATTATTAAGCAATCGACTCAGTTTTGACATTTCGTCGTCGATTATTCTAAATAGGTTTATTAAAAGAGATTGTGCATTTACCTACACCCTTATGTTCACACAGCACTGGTACTTTATTTGTATGCCAGTAACAACTACATCTGGAATAGTTTTTTTTTTTTTGGCATGACGCACGGTGATTTATGGAAATATCTTAATTTATATATATAGTGGACATTAGTGGCTATATACGCATATTTTTTTTGTAGGTGTACCTCCACGTGAAATAAAAAAAAATATGGAAAAAAAAACAAGAACCCTTTTTTAATTATGAAAAATAAGGACAAGATGATAATTAAAAATATGCATTTTGTAGTTTATTTTATTGTTATCAAACACAATTTTCTTTGGTTGATCTAACTTGAACAGTTTACGAAATATGCCACTTTCAACGGCACCCTGTATATTTTACATTATCTTGAATAACTCTGAAACAAAAGAAGATCTAGAGCTGATATTAAGTATGGAGTATTCTTAGGTCCTGCTAGTACACCGCCTAAAATATTGACCTCATCCGTGGGGAAAGGCACCTCTTGTTCGGAAAGGCTGCTAAACCCTTTGTACTCGTTAAATTTTGTTCATCTTAAATCTCTATTATGATTTTTGTTTAAAAAAACCCCACACTACCTATTTTGTGGATGAAATGAAATTGTTTTATTATACAAAATAAAAATAAAAAAGCTTTTTATTTCTTGCAATTTTACATTAATTAATGAATACTTAATACTATTAGCCTTGCGATGCAAGAACCCCTATTTGGGTGTAGGCCTCCTTCAAAATATTCCATTTATTCCGGTCTTCAGCTATTTGCATCCAGGAAGGACCAGGGGCCCATTTCTTGTAACTTGTAATACAAGCGGAAGTCCTTATCCAATTAATAGTGTCAAAAAGAGACTTCCACTTGTATTACAAGTTAGAAGCTTTTGAGAAATGGGATGGAGAGAATGGGGCTGGGAGAGATGTAATCCACATGTACTATTAATAATAATAAATAAAAAAATAATAATCTACACAACACAGTTACAGAATATTACACAATGTGAGTCATTAGGTTAAATTATCAAACAAGTGTGAATAACCCTGTGGTGTTTAAAATACATTTACATTACCTTGCTGTTAGCTGCATAAATTCTTGTTTTCTGTTTCCGCAGCTGCACCAACTGCTTTGCTAGTATTTTACAACCTTCATTATTTCCTTCTTTTGCCATTTTCTTAATTTCCATTTCCTGTAATAGAAAATATACAGTACTGATTACTATTTTAAAACCTTGTTTAAACTTTTCAGAACTAGCTAATGTAAGGAAAATATGTTAACATGGTAGGCATGAGATCAGATTTAGCAATTTTTTTGATCTGTAAGTGTAACTTTATGCTTTCGAGACAAGGTTGAATTTAGATACATCTTATTCTCGCAGAACCAACTTTATGGCATTCAGGGTCGCGTTTTATAATGTTACATTACAATTTGCAATTTTGTTGTTTGCCTGTCTTTCTAGTCAATATGTGCGTGCGTTTGAGAGGCAAACAGAGAAATTGTAAAATGTAACTTAGTAAGTGTCACACACATAATTTATTCAGTCTTCTATAGACTTAAATTGTAAGTAGAACAATGAAACCCTACAATTAAAAACAACAAGTAACAAACAACTTATAGTTGTAGTAGTAGTTCTTTAAATAAGCAACTTATGAATGATGAATATTATATTAGGAATGGATGCAGACAGATCAATTGAATTGTATAAGATTTGGGACATTTGTTGGTAATAAAAAAACACGATTAACTACCAGTTTCTTTTCTTCTCTCTCTAGTGCTGCTTTATCCCTGTCGAGCTCTCTGGTGGCTTTTCGTAGTTCTCGATCATTCTGCCTTTGCTGCTCTGTAAACGAAAGAAAATTAAAATCACACCACCATTGTACAAATAAGTAATCTACTTAATCATAAAGTTCTTTCAATCTCCTTAGCAGTTCTACATACCCTTTACAGTAGGCTCCTTCCTGAAGAAATTCATAATGCTATAAAGTATTAAATAGACTAATTTTTGGTGTAATTATATGAACTTCTTAAGTATTGCAAAACAGAATTTTAAGATGACTAATACAAGAAGTACAAACAAATTCTCGTTTACTCTGACAAGTTTTAGTGACAGATATTCTGTCAGTGTCAATGTCAAAATATCTGTTAGTGTCAACTGTCAATGCCTGGACGATCGGTCCGAGTTGCACGAAAAGTATTTAATATTAATGACAAATTGGCTTGCCAGACAGTAGTAATGCATTTAACCTTTCGAATGCTATTGTTCTCGTATCAAAATGTGGATAAAACGCCTATAATTCGGCTAATTAATAACGGTTATAAACGTCAGCAGGATATAATTTCATGCTTTGGCAGCACCCACCGTGACTACGCGTTGTACCTAAACTAAAGTTCACCGCTAACGTAATAAGGAAAGAATTTTCAATATAAATTCACTAAATGATAATTTTAATCAATCAATCAATCTTTTAATCGATTATTGAGCCAATAAGACAAAGAATATCACAATGATGGTTTGAATTTGATACGGGGAATTAGTATTTGATTCAAAAAGTTGGGTAGGTACTAGTAACCTACCTGGCTACGACTAGTAGTGGGAGCTTCCTAACACCTTCGCTGCGGAAACTAGCTTAACTCATAATTAACCATACCCCCATTCCCCATTCGAGAGACCCCCTACCGCATTCATTGGGGAGCTGACGTTTTCAACATATATCACGTTGATATATTAGTACTTAGTCGATAAGGGTTACGTATTACCTCTAAACGATGTAGCCAAATCTTTTATTTCTTTATTGTTCTCCATTATAAGGCGATTCAATTCTGTTTGGTCCATTATTTTCACAACGAATTTCTTGACGCAGTACAAATGGTAAACAACAGCAATGACAGACAGTGACGGACCTTGTGACCTATTTCTTTTTTAAAACTTAATCGCGGTAACTTGATGGCCAGTGTTGGCCATTTGGTACGACTACCTATCAAGTCTTCAGGTACATGGTATGTACCAGGGATCGGAACCGTTCTCGATTAACCATTTGATATTGTTCTTTAACCGTTATTAATTCCGTTCGTATTAGTAACGGTTAACTACGATAAAGGTTTTGTAGATGAACACAATATTTCTGGTTCACAATATTCAAGATGAACGGAAAAATTCCGTTCTTTGACATAACGGTTTTGACAAGAACATTATATGATTTATATGAAAGAACAAAACTTTTCTGGTTACCGTTACTAGAGATGAACGAAAAATAAAGTTCCGTGAACCATTATTAAACTGTTCGCGATGACGTAAACATGCCGCCACTCGCTCTCTCTTTTCCACGCGAATATAGTTCGTATTTTTATTTCATTTGACTAGCCATTTAGGTTTGACGTGTGGTATTGGCCGCATGATGAAAAAGGTTTAAATTGAATTAAGTGAAAGGATGCAATATGTGCTAGCAATTCTGGCGCCTCCTAGCGCCGTCGACGGGAACTTGCCTGGAAATTGGTTACCTGACAACGTGTTGTTGACTGGGCTGTCAATGTTTTTTCCGACATAATGTTCATACTGAATTTTATCATTAAAATTAAGTTTTGAGTATTAAGTTAAGCTGAATTCCAATAATCTAACATGTTTATAATGGTAAGTTTGTGAACTTTCTAATTAGTAGATATTTCTTTCTATGTTCATTTTAGAGTTTAATGAGAAGGAGGTAAGACGGAGGAGTAAGACGCCCGATGTTGGTCTACTACCGGCACCTGTCTTGTAATATCGGCTCGGCTCCTTGGTAAATAAATATATATACTTACTATAACCTGCACTTATTGCATTCATACTCCTAATACCTACGCAGTTATGGGTGCATACCACTCGTCTTGAATAGTCAACATAGTGATAGGTACGATACGTGAATTGCTCAAGAAGACAGTTGCAGTTCCTATTATTTCCCTTAATGGAACCCCGATGCAGTCGCGTTCTATTGGCGTCAGGTAAGCTTAGCACAACTAGCAATATGGCGTTGCTGGCTATATTCCGCCGGACGCAAAATGACTTTGTCCCACAATTACGTATGTTGTTTTGTTATGAATTCATTATAATTATCGTAACTGTGGAATGTCTTCTCAAAAGGGCTTATTTCCACTTTGTCAATAGAGATAATTTCTCTTATGGAAATATAGAAAAAATAATCCTTATTGCCAGAGTAGAAATAAGCCCTTTTGAAAAGACACAAAGCTGAGTTTACACTTGCAAGTTATTGCCGCAAGTTTTGAGACGCAAATCATCATCATCATCAGCCTATGATAGTCCACTGCTGGACGTAGGCCTCTCCTATTTACTATGCGTATAGGCGCATTAGGAGGTAAATACCCATAATCGCCACGCTGGGCATGCGGATTGGCGATCGCAGTAGTATGTCCACTATGATGACTCTGCTGCCCATCATCAATCTTTTATCAAATAATAGTCAGTGACACTTATTGAAGTGTCACTGACTATTATTGCCCTTAGTCGACTCTTACGACACCCACAGGAGGAGTTGGGGTGGTGACAAAATATATTCTTACTGCCGTCACCACACGGCAAATATTGGTAGGAATTAGTGGCAAATATCTACAACTCTTTTTTAGGGTTCCGTAGCCAAAATGGCAAAAACGGAACCCTTATAGATTCGTCATGTACGTCTGTCCGTCTGTCCGTCTGTCACAGCTGACTTACTCGGAAACTATAAATGCTACAGTAACGAAATTTGGTAAGGATATGTGTTGTATGAACCGCTACAGGATTATGATACTAAATTGTAAAAAAACCATTGGGGTGGGGGCCCTCCATACTAGAGGTGTGCGCCACGCCGGCGCGGCGGCGCCGCGCCGCGGGACCCACGCCGCCGCCGCCGCCGAGGTTTTCAAAAACCCACGCCGCGACAAAAATTTTACGGAATAAAATCATTTAAATTACGCGCCACGCTGATCATATTGACATTAAACAACAATATGCTTGCGAATATCGACAAGCGGTTCCCTCTGACCCAAAAGATTGTATGCGCAGCATTTCTGGATTGCAGATTTTCAGATATTGATACGCACCTACGAAAAAAATAAACTACTTGGGCAGAATTCTTTCCAATTGTACAGATTTATTTACAGAATTCCAAGTCTACACATTCCCAATACTACAGATTTACAAACTTACAGAATCCCAATACTTTAATATTCCAACATTACGGTTGCCCATGTCTACAGATTTTCAATATTACTGATTGATTCCTATGTCTACAGATTCCATATTCTCTAGATTTCACGTCTACTGATTCCCAACTGTAATGCTTTTTTCAACATACTTGCTTGAAAGTCATAACGTAGGTCTTATTGAACCGCTTTTAGGCTTATAATCCTAGGTATTACTAGCTGTGTGTTTTTTCATTATATTATATTCTTCGCATCGTCGATCCCACAGTGTCTGAAGACAAAAGTCTTCAATCAGTGCTTCCTACCCGTCATGACGTACGGAGCCGAAACGTGGACACTGACGGTACGGCTGGTCCACAAGTTCAAGGTCGCTCAACGAGCTATGGAAAGGGCAATGCTCGGCGTCTCTTTGCGGGATCGAATCAGAAATGAGGTTATCCGGCAGAGAACCAAAGTGATCGACTTAGCCCACCGTGTTAGCAAGCTGAAGTGGCAGTGGGCTGGCCTTATTATCCGTAGAACCAACTGGCTAAACGAGTTCTTGAGTGCAGATCGCGTCTCGGCAAGCGTAGTGTAGGACGCCCTCAGGCAAGGTGCAGCGACGATTTGCGCAGGATGGCTGGCAGGAGCTGGATGCGAGCAGCCAAAGATCGAAAACGGTGGCGTGAAATTGGGGAGGCCTATATCCAGCAGTAGACTGCGATAGGCTGCTGATGATGATGGATGTTTTTTCATTATTTACGTTAGGCCACCATATGAGGTTTAATGACTGTCTATTAACTGATTCTATTAATTTTAGTGTTTGCAATTGATGATTTTTGTGCTTCTTGAATAAGATTAAGATATTTTTAGAGGAAAAAGGTGGAAGCTTTTAAAAAAATTGGCATTTGAAAAATTTGCTGTCGCTTTGCACGGCTTAGAAATAGACAACTGCAGCTTTGCCTCATAATACCTACGTAAAATTGGCGAAAACATGGTTTTGTGTTCCCTGTTTTCTCCTCCAAAAATAGACCAATTTGTAACAATTTTTTTTCATAAGCATTTTAAGAAAGGTATTTCTCATGTCGGTATGTTTCCTCTTTTTGGACAGAATACGAAATATTTATTTATGAGTATATTAAACGCATTTAAAATTTGGCTTGCAGTTTTTGTAGGCTTGTAATAATAACGTCAAAGAAAGCAAAATATACAAAAATAATTTATAATAATTTTTTTATATTTAAAAAAAAAATTCGTGTGTTTATACACCGATGTATGACTAGCAGTGTGGGCGATGATGGTACTATAAAGAGGTTGTAAAGCTGGGTACCTGTAGTATTTGAAATCATCATATATAATCTGCAGTACCTATTGGATAATTCGTAGTATTGGGAACCTATAGTATTGGGAATCTGTAGTGTTGGGTATTTGTAGCATTTAAAATTCGTATTATTGGGAATAGGTATGTACAATCAGGAATGCAAACTATTAAAAATATTTGAAGTATTATCTCTTATCTGTAGTATCAGGAATCTTTAGTATTGGGAATCTGTAGACGACTCGATCCAGGCCTACTACCGCGTTTTTCGCGGTAGGGCCGCTGTGCGAGTTAATAAAATATTTTTCGTACACGATAATAATTATGACAATTTCCGCATAAAATGCAATCTATAACTTTGTTTAATGTTTATTTTTTTAATAATAAACTTGTCCTAAACAATATCTAAGTTTTTAATATCTTCTCATCCTTATATGTATGAACGTAAAGGGTAATAATTTGACCTTGACGCCGGCGTGGCGCCGCCACGCCGGCAAAATTTTGCGGCGCGCCGCCGCCGGCGATTTCTATGCCGGCGCACACCTCTACTCCATACATGTAACTGAGGGATAGAATTTTTTTTTTAGTTGTATATAAGCGTGTGGGGTATTAATAGAAAGGTCTTTGAAAATTATATGAAGGTTTATAAATCTTATTTAAATTTAAGCAAATCGTTTTCGAGATATCATCAGCTCTCAAAGTCTGAAAAATGTGTTCCCCCCTCTATTTTTTAAACTACGCGATATAAAATTCTAAAAAAAATATATGTTATGCACATTAATAAACCTTATCAACGATTTTTGGTTTGATTTAATTATCTCTTTTAGTTTTTGAGGTAGGTTGATTTAATTGTATATTTTTAATAATAAATTGATAATGGTACGGAACCCTTCGCGCGCGAGTCCGACTCGCACTTGGCCAGTTTTTTCTCTGTCTGTCTGATTGTTTGTCCGTCCGTCTATACGGTCGTTTGTTTCCGCAAAGAAACGTGTTTCGACCAGATAGTATTCGAAATTATTGCTTTTACAATTATTCTGGGTTTATTTCTTAGGGTTCTGTAGTAAATTAGAAACCGTCACAGATTCGCCATTTGCATCCACCTGTCTGTCTGTATGTCTGTCTGTATGTTTGTCTGTCTGTCAGTCTGTTTGTCTGTCTGTCTGTATGTCTGTCTGTCCGTCCGTTTGTTTCCTCCAAATTATTGCTTTCTCAATTATTCTGGGTGTAAGTACTTTTTAGGATTCTGTAGTAAATTAGGAACCCTTGCATTTTGCATCCATCCCTCTGTCTGTCTGTATGTCTGTCTGTCTGTCTGTCTTTTTGTAAGTCTGTCTGTCTGGCGGTCTGTCCGTCTGTCTGTCTGTTCATCTGCCGATCTTTCTGTCTGTCTGTTTGTCTCTCTGTCTGTGTGTCTGTCTATCTGAACGGACTGACTATCTGTACGTCCGTCTGTCCATCCGCTTGTTTCCGCAAAGAAACATATATCGACCGGTTATTACTTGAAATGGTTGCCTTTTCAATTATTCTGGCTGTAAGATATTTTTAGGGTTCTGTAGTAAATTAGGTACCCTTACATTTTCGCCATGTCCGTCTGTCTGTCTGTATGTCTGTCTGTCTGTTCATCTGTCGATCTTTCTGTTCTGTCCATCCGTTGTCTGTCTGTTTGTCTGTCGGTCTGTCTGTCTGTGCGTCCGTCTGTCTGCTCGTTTATTTCTGCAAAGAAACATATTTCGACCGGATATTACTTGAAATGTCTGTCTGTCTGTATGTATGTCTGTCTGTTCATCTGTTCATCCCTCTGTCTGTCTGTTTGTCTGTCTGTCTGTCTGACGGTCTGTCCGTCTGTCTGTCTGTTCATCTGTCGATCTTTCCGCCCGTCTGTCTGCCTGTCTGTCTGACGGTCTGTCCGTCTGTCTGTCTGTTCATCTGTCGATCTTTCCGTCTGTCTGTCTGTTTGTCTGTTCATCCGTCGATCTTTCTGTCTATCTGTCTGTGTGTCTGTCTATCTGTCTGTGTGTATGTCTGTCTGTCTGTTCATCTGTCCATCCGTCTGTTTGTCTATCTGTCTGTCTGTCTGTCTGTGTGTTTGTATGTCTCTTTGTCTGTCGGTCTGTATGTCTGTCCGTCCGTCTGTTAAACCGTTTATTTCTGCAAAGAAACATATTTCAACCGGATATTATTTAAAATGGTTGCCTTTTCAATTATTCTGGCTGTAAGTACTTTTTACGGTTCTGTAGTAAATTAGGAACCCTTACATTTTCGCCATGTCCGTCTGTCTGTCTGTATGTCTGTCTGTCTGTCTGTTCATCTGTCTATCCGTTGTCTGTCTGTTTGTCTGTCGGTCTGTCTGTCTGTCTGTCTGTCCGTCCGTCTGTCTGCCCGTTTATTTCTGCAAAGAAACATATTTCAACCGGATATTATTTAAAATTGTTGCCTTTTCAATTATTCTGGCTGTAAACACTTTTTACGGTTCAGTAGTAAATTAGGAACCCTTACATTTTCGCCATGTCCGTCTGTCTGTCTGTATGTCTGTCTGTTCATCTGTCTATCCGTTGTCTGTCTGTTTGTCTGTCGGTCTGTCTGTCTGTCTGTCCGTCCGTCTGTCTGCCCGTTTATTTCTGCAAAGAAACATATTTCGACCGGATATTACTTGAAATGTCTGTCAGTCTGTATGTATGTCTGTCTGTTCATCTGTTCATCCCTCTGTCTGTCTGTTTGTCTGTCTGTCTATCTGATGGTCTGTCCATCTGTCTGTCTGTTCATCTGTCGATCTTTCCGTCCGTCTGTCTGTCTGTCTGTCTGACGGTCTGTCCGTCTGTCTGTCTGTTCATCTGTCAATCTTTCCGTCCGTCTGTCTGTCTGTCTGTCTGTCTGTTCATCTGTCGATCTTTCCGTCTGTCTGTCTGTTTGTCTGTTCATCCGTCGATCTTTCTGTCTATCCGTCTATGTCTGTCTGTATGTCTGTCTGTATGTCTGTTTGTCTGTTCATCTGTCCATCCGTCTGTTTGTCTATCTGTCTGTCTGTGTGTTTGTATGTCTGTTTGTCTGTCGGTCTGTATGTCTGTCCGTCCATCTTTCCAACCGTTTATTTCTGCAAAGAAACATATTTCGACCGGATATTATTTAAAATGGTTGCCTTTTCAATTATTCTGGCAGTAATTACTTTTTACGGTTCTGTAGTAAATTAGGAACCCTTACATTTTCGCCATCTCCGTCTGTCTGTCTGTTTGTCTGTCTGTCTGACGGTCTGCCGTCTGTCTGTTCATCTGTCGATCTTTCTGTTTGTCTGTCTGTCTGTTCATCTGTCGATCTTTCTGTCTATCTATCTGAGTGTCTGTCTGTGTGTCTATGTGTCTGTATGTCTGTCTGTCTGTTCATCTGTCCATCCGTTGTCTGTCTGTTTGTTTGTCTGTCGGTCTGTATGTCTGTCCGTCCGTCTGTCTGCCCGTTAATTTCTGCAAAGAAACATATTTCAACCGGATATTACTTGAAATGATTGCCTTTTCAATTATTCTGGGTGTAAGTACTTCTTATGGTTCCGTAGTAAATTAGGAACCCTTACAATTTCGTCATGTCAGTCTGTCTGTCTGTTCGTCCGTCCGTCTGACTGTCTATCTATCTGTTCGTTAGTCCTTCTTTCCATCCATCTATTCTTGGATCCGTCTAGAAATAGAAATAATTCTTAACAAACACAAAAAAAAACAATGTCCAGTAACAAAAAATAAAAATAAATTATGCGTTATTTCCGCAATTGTGATTAAGAACTCTGTTAATAACATTTTAGAATTCAAATTTAAACGAGCTTTTTTGTTACTGGCTGTGAAAGCGTTAACACTTTTTTCGTTAAAAAAAAATTGTTATGATCGGGCACAGTTCAAATAAAAAAATAAAAAACCCTTATAGTTTCGCCATGTCCGTCTGTCTGTCCGTTAGTCCGTCTATCTATCCGTCACCATACTCTTCTTAGCATGGTGCTAGAGTGTGTCAGCGCTCTATCACTCTTCATCTATAGTTTCGTGCGGTAGTCCGTCTGTCTGTCCGCCCATTGCTTAGATCAGTGACCATTTGCAATTAGTTGTAGGTATACATATTAGTTAGGGCTTGTCCATTAATCACGTCATACGATTTTGGTATGTTTTAAACCCCCCCAGCCCCCATGGTGATATTTGGTGATATTTTCAGGACCCCCCCCCCTAGCCAATATCACGTGTATTTTTTGCCAACTGAAGTAGTCCTTTTAATAACACTTGAATTTACGTACTTGTTTGCCAACTACGAGCTAAATGATCGCGAAGTTTTAAAACTTAGTATTTAAAAAGTATTTTATAAAAAAGTAAAGATTTTTTTACTGGCTATAATGCTGTTCAGCAGATTCGAGAGTAACAAAAAATTACACGTGATTTGTCTGATGACCCCCCCCCCCTCCCCTATGGTGATAATTGGTGATTTTTTCTTGACCCCCCCATCCCCCTATACAGTATGACGTGATTAATGGACAAGCCCTTAAGCCGACAAACTCGAATAATAAATATCCAAAAAAAAACTATTGGGGTTCCTCCCCTACACGTGAATACAATGTGGGGTATCCGTGAATAGGTATTTCAAAAAGAGTATAGGTTTTTTCCAAATTCACTATTTCGAAAAATATGAAAAACATCTTACATATTTGGCTTAAGGCATGCTGATAGATAATACTAACTATCCTGAACATAATTGGTCTAGCCAGTTTCGACCAACTACGGAACGCTAATACTGAGTTTGATAAATTCAAATCCAATTATAAAGTATTTTACACTTTTATTTAATATCCTTGTTAAATTAGTACAGATATAATTTTCAGCGGCCCGTCTCGTGCTTTTCGAATTCTTCATCTCCGCTTTCTTCTTCTTTTTTTGTTTTTCACCAGTACCTACGTCATCCAATTGCTTTATTCCTATTTTTTTTTAATTATAAAGTCTACTTTACACGATGGCAAATTAATATTCAAAGACAGCAAAATATATTAAGACTCGTGTACACAATGTTTTCTTACATTAGAACAGAAGTTTGTTATTTTATATTATGAAATCATCACATGAGCATGGATCGACATGCACTTGGCCGGTTTTTTTCCTCATGCGTTATTTTTAGGGTTTCGTAGTAAACAAAAAACCCTTATAGTTTAGCCATGTCCGTCTGTCCGTCTGTCTGTCCGCAGCATAGCTCAGTGGCCGTTAGTACTAGAATTTGGTATACATATTAATTATGCTAACAAAGTGGTAGAATAAAAACTTTGGTGGGCTGTGGGTTTAAAAATAAAACCATTTCGAACGTAATCGGCCCAGCCGTTTTCGAATAACTACGGAAACCTATACTGAGCATGGCCCGACATGGTCTTGGCCGGTTTTTTGATATTGTATTCTCGCCATTTTCCGCAACTCGACATCTAACGTGCCTATTTTGCGTGATCCCAACGCTGGCCAAATATTTTGCTGCCGCAATATTATAATTACAAGGTTGTATGTTACATTTTTTCATAGTACCGTGAAACTAAGTAGTCAACATTGCCCGCTTTTTTCGGAAATCCTAAAATATCTCAAAAAAATATATGAAACCTTGAAGTTTTTTCTGCTCAGCATGTGCACTGTGATCGTACGAATCGGCTCACATGAAGAAATAATTTTTAGATCATCATTTAGATCAGGTTTTTGTCGTTTTAAGGTGCGTGCAAACCAAAAGAGCATTCGCTGTTCTATCCCCCGCTCTACGAAATCAACCAATCACGTTTTGTGTAACGATCGAATTTCGTAGAGTGGGAGGTTAGAATAGCGAATGTTCTTTTGGTCTGAAAGCACCTATAGAAGGCGAGCAAAGTAATCTCGTTCTTGACCAACATTGCCCACCTCAATTTAGTGCTTAAAAATAGCTCGTATGACAATAATACTACGATCACAGAAGGTTTTTGGGCAATTCTACCAGTTCATGTTTATAACTCAGGGATAAGTATAAACAATTTTGAGTAAATTGGTTGGGCAATGTTACCTACCCGTTTTCGCTCTTTTTCATACAAGGTCTACTAACGCAATTCGCAAATGCTAGGGTTGTCACTTTTAAGTAGATATCTTAACTAAAGACGTTTAACTTTTGTTCAAAGTATTAATATACTAGTGAAGTAAAACAGTCCAAAATGTATTATTTGTTTTAATGCAATAATAATAAAACCGTTTTTTGAATGGGAATCAAGATAATATTATATTGATATAAATATCAGCCCACTAACGAAGCAGCAGACAACGAAACTGACAATTGAGAGTATAGTTATTGGTTCCGAACATTTTGTACACGTAAAATAAAATAACGGAGTTATAAAAACGTAATTTACTGAAAAAAACATTACCCACCGCTATTTTCATAAAGTGGTAAAACTTGAAAGTGACAACTGTAGGCTATTTTTCATGATGGGCAATGTTTTCAATGTCCGTTTGCTAAAGTACTGGATAAAATTGCCCAAAGCCATAACTTATTTTCTGATTAGCTTTTTCCAATAAAACTACTATCAATGTAATCTACTGTTGTCATTTTATTACAGGTCATGGGTTTTTTTTTCATTTAATACCACCCTGTTTTGAGAAATTTATGTCTATATTTTGCCAAGATTTTGCCCGCCAAATAACCAACCTCACTCAAGAAGCTCTAGCAAACAACTGGATGAAGATAGACGCAAAAGTCATACTTGGTGTTGCTTCTCACATAATCTATTTTATACTAAAAATAGTTAGGCCGCCATAAGAATGTAATTTTTTTCTATAATAACCAATTTATTTAAAATTCAAGTTTTGGGCAATGTTTCCCCTGGAGACAAAGTGGGCTAATTTTACGGTAGTAATTCTATGTGTATTTAGCTATATTTTACTGAAACCTGTATCTTAATACCTATAGTCGACTAATAGTCTAAAATTCACGATATTACATGGTTCTATGTTCTATGTTGTGGTGATATAACTTACAAGGGCAATAAGGTTCTATGTTTGTTTGATTTATATTATTGTTATCATATATAAAATGTACTTAATATTTATAGTCATATACATTGAATTTAGGCTGTGTGGTGCGGCAGTAACAATATATTTGCCACCTACCAAGTTGGAGAACTTTTCCGATGGGTGTTATAAGAGTCGACTAAGGGACGGTACTACGCTGATCCAATTATTTGAGATGGAGGCAGGGCAGCAGCCTCATCATAATGGACACATTACTGCAATCACCAATCCGTTTGCCCAGCGTGGCTATTATGGGCATTATTTCATTTATGTCCTAGCTAATGTACCCATACGCATAAATAAAATAATAGAAGAGGCCCACGTCAAGACCACTGTTACTGTATTAGACTGATGATGTGATAGTGAATTTGATAAGAAGGTATCCTTTTACCATTAAAGTGTATTTATCTCATAAAATCATCTATAGGTACTCATATCCATCAGTATAAGCATAATAATCTTATTATAACATCGATCGACCGATCTTTTTATTAGAGAAACGTGGCCTGCATGCATCGTGTCACTTATATAATGGTGTTTCATACTTAATCGCTCAAATCAAACTAATGAAGTGCCGTGTTCCACAGCCTTAGATACCATGGACCCTTTGATATTAAGACACCTGAATGGATGCCTTGGTATACCAGCATAGAAGAAAGTGGAAGATGCCATGCCAGAGGACCTAACCCGCGTATGTGCCAGCCATCCTGGAACCCTTTGATATAGCAAGAATCCTTTTCCCTTTGAGATAGCAGTGATGAGTATTTGTTGCGTTGCAACCTCAGTGCGCAAAAGTACTCGTTATCATCAGATCAGCTACGGTCATATACTCATATGCTGACTCCAGCGGCAGCGGTGAAACGCTGGAATGTGGAAGACCAAGCTAACCACGAATAAATAAATATTAATATATATAGTCTTTTTCCTTTTTTAGTTTTAGTAGGTACACACGCCAACCCAGTTAACTCTATCAAAGATTTCGATTCTGGACCGTGTACGTGTTTCACTTAGTCGATTTGAGCAAACTTTGATTCGAAATATAACGCTTATTTTCGAATAGTCATGTCAAATCTCCATAGTACTTTAGCACTACATACATATACAGGGTGGTCCAAACCTTGACGTCAAAATTTTATTTTAGATTCCTCACGTCATGAGCTATCAGAATATACCCCATGTATGTTAGCCGATTTTTTGTAGTTTTCGATTTATGAATTTTTTATAAATTTTTTTTGAGAAATTCTGAAATAAAGAAATTTATTCATAAAAAAAAACATTTGGGTTTTTCAACTAGTTTCTTTTTGTAAAAGTATTACTAAAAATAAAGCATTTACTGACAAAAAAACTAGCGTCCTCACTTTGATACAAGTAGGATAAAAAATACCAAATTCAAAATTTACGTTAAAAACGCATCAAAATAGCATTAATGTACGTAAATAAAAAAAATAAAACATATCTCAAGGATGTTTGGTAATCTAAAGACTGCCCTAGACCTTAAACCTTCGTAAAAGCAAAAAAAAGTGATACTTAATGATGAGGATTTTTCGGAGTAGTCGGTCAAATAAACTTAAAAAGGAGCTTTAAATTTTTTATTTAAAAATAAAGTAAAATTTCGTCTGTTTTGTTGTTCTTATCAATAAACAAAGACAGAAAATACCACGAAAACTCAATTTGTGCAGATATTAAAGAAATTTTTTACTACTTAAAAATTTTAAGCTTTTTTAAGTTTATTTGACCGACTACTCCGAAAAATCCTCATCATTAAGTTTCACTTTTTTTTGCTTTTACGAGCGAAGGCTCAAGGTCTAGGGCGGTCTTTGGAATACGAAAATTCCTTCGGGTATGTTTTATTTTTTTATTTACGTACATTAATGCTATTTTGATGCGTTTTTAGCGTACAATTTTGAATTTGGTATTTTTTTAACCCACCCACAAAGTGAGGACGCTAATTTTTTTGTCAGTAAATGCTTTATTTTTATTAATACTTTTGCAAAAAGAAACTAGTTAAAAACCCAAAAGTTTTTTTTTATTAATAAATTTCTTCATTCCAGAATTTCTCAAAAAAATTTTTCAAAAATTCATAACTCGAAAACTACAAAAAATCGGCTAACATACATGGGGTATATTCTGAAAGCTTATGACGTGAGGAATCTAAAAAAAAAATTTTGACGTCAAGGTTTGGACCACCCTGTATATATATATATATATGTATATGTATATATCTGAGAGAAAGCGTTATTCTTCGAATAAAAGTTTGGTGAAACGCAGCCTTAGTTTTATTTTCAGTGACGTCTCAATTGTTTTTTCTTAAAATCTTGAATTGGTCCCGATCTGTCTTTGTCACCCATTCTTGAATCGTCATTTTAACTGGGGTCAACTATATCAACTTTGGTAATATGTTGTATTGTCTATTTCATATTGCTCATTTAAGCCTTCGTCAACATCTTCTTTGGGTGTGTTGCTCTAACTACTATCTTGCTATACTATATGCTAACTATAAAAAAATAGTGACACAATCAGAACGGCATCAATTTAAGAACTTGACATACGACGACTGAGAGTACAGTTCGTGAAATATAAATTGGTAACTTTCTACCTACATTATAGTAAAAATAAACGTTCAATTTATATTTCTCGAACTATACTGTACGCTTAGCACATGATTGCTATGTCAGTATGTTATCGCTACATGTATAGATTTTCTATCTTTTACCAACAATATGAATAAAAGGGAGATGGATAATCTATCTCGCGGCGACATATTGTCGCACTGATCCTGTGCTAAGTTTACTGAGACGAACCATGACGATACCGCTGTCAATACAACTTTTACCTCATCATAACACTAACCTTTTCAATGCCACGGCAAAAACAGCAGCTGTCACTCCATCCACGCCACCAAAGTGTCACAAAGGAATTTGTCAAAAACTATAAGCAAGTGCGACTAGGTCTCTATTGATCTGTGACTTGTATCGACGTTGTATCTGTGTGTTGATCGGTCTTTGGCGTTGAAACAGTGTTACCAACATAACCGTTATCGCCGTCCACAAGGTTTCAATTAGATTGGACAATGACTGATATATTGGTAGGTACTGATTAACAAGAGAGTTTCAACGCCAAAGACTATTTGTAAGTCACCATCCACAAAATAATATGTAACTATGCACGTGCGTAAAGTTCAAATTTATCTTTTATAGTTATACGTGGCGTTGAAAAGGTTGAAGCAAGTCACCAGTCTCACGACTCACCAGTCAGCTATTTGGAATATAGTTGATTTTTGTGGTAAAACATGTTAGTTTATTAGTGTCTGCAAATGACTTTGCATTTATTCGTAACTCTTACACGCATCCAGTCCAATTGCCTTATTCATAAAACATCAAGACACATTAGTTAACTGTGTTGGCGATGAAATGATTATATGAACAGGTTGTGTAGCCAATATGCCAATCGCTAACATTCAGTCGCGAACGAAACTCAACTGTCTTCGTCACACCAATAAGAAAGAGTGACAGAGAGAAAACTACGATACACTACCTGCTCAGCGTAGCGTAGCGATTGGCACCAAAGAGAATAAAATCTTGGCACGTTAGCTAACATAGCTACGGACTCAGATCTATCGACCTCTTTTGAAAAGCAAGTTCAGTTTCTCAAAAGAGGTTGGTGACAGATTGCAAACTCTGAATTAACAAGCAACTCGCAGCTACGCATCTTTTTTCAATTGTATAGATTAAAAAGAGAAGTGTGGCGGCAAGTTGATGTTAAACACAGATATGCTAGCCTTGCTATAGGAATTAACGTGACTGTAATCATAACATTACCTCCTGATAACAGTAGGTAAGGACATTTTTTCGCCGCCAATTAATTGATATAACTGATAAAATATATGTTCGTTTAACACTACGAAGCTGATACTTACTTTGTTGAGTTAGTTGTTTACATGCAATTTGTTGCTTGGCGTGTGTTGTTCGCTTTTATTTTTTGACGTGGCGGTGAAAAGGTGACCGAAAAGGTGCCACTTTGTCACTTAAATTGATGGCTTTTCCTTTTGACATAGGATTTAAAACAAATTGGCAGATTGTAGTGTATTGCGTCCTTTTTCCTTAACTACGTTCGGTTATGCGTTTAAATTTGGAACAGATTTTAAATTTCTAGTGGGTCTCTATTCCAGTATCCATAAATATTAAAATAGTAAACGACACGAAACGTCATTTCAATACGTTTTCCTTATACAAACCATACGACATTCAATCTCGATTAATCGGAGAATAGGCACCACATGTGATTGTCTATTTGTTCAAATCAATTTTGACAGGAAAACCACTATTATTCCGTTCCCAAGAACACTAAACGTAGCGTTCGCGGCCAAAAACGTTTGAAAGAACATTAACCGTAACGGAAACTTTATAAGAAGAACATGACATGACAGTTCATCTCTTACAACAGAATTACGAAAACCGTTATTATTCCGTTCGTTGAGAACAGAATCGGCCATTAAGCGTTCCGTCAAAGAACATTAAGAAGTATCGGTTAATGAGAACAAAAACTTTATGATTATGGTTTGGGGTTGACGTATGGTAACGGTTTGAAAATAATAACGGTTTCCGATCCCTGGTATGTACATACCAAAACAGACATATTATACCTACATACCTACGTAGAATTTTAATCAAATTGTAATTTTATTACCTAGACGACATGTCTATGATTTAATTTGCTATAGTATAGGTAGGTACCTACCGACAGTCACCGGCTATAGTACCTTACGCTATGAGGCACTAGGCTAAGAACTATGGGCTATAACCACGAACAAAAGATACGCACTCCCGTGTAAAAAAAAAGAGACATGTCGATACTCGCCCAGCGGTGATAGCTGACCGAGTATCACCGTGTCTCTGTTATTTACACGGCAGTGCATAACTTTTGTTCGTGTTTATAGCCGATAGTTCATTAGCTTAGTAGGTAGCTCGCGGTGAGACCAGTGCCTGAAGCTGAAGACTGCAAAAATATGTGACGAGCTCTTATAATTATAACTTAATAATCTTATAAAATATCAGGAGAAATAAGATTGTATCAAATATTTTTAAGACCCCTAAAGCGCAAGATCGGTGATTGTACATGACAATAACTATGTATTATGTAATTTATGTATCATAATCAAGTTCTTCTTAAAGAAATTAAAATTATAATAAATATTAATTGGTTTTTGGCATAATTAGGAATGAGGGATACTTACAGAAAATAATAAAGAAACCATTGTTTAATAAAGGTACTTTATTTTCGAGAGCAAAATCGATTCTCTTATTTTTCAGGTCACTTCATTTTTATTAAAAAACGTGTAGATAAAATTACTTATTAATTATAAAGGTATTAACGAAATTATAGAAGGTACATTACATTTTACTTTAACGACATTGGAATATTGGAAGTGTGTTTTATAAAAATGTTGTAGGCAATAATAATTTTGTGACTCCTTCAAATACCCAGTCGAATACGTGGCAATAATTATTTTGTCTTGGGAATAAAACATTGGTCCTACAGACCACGTTAGGATAATTATATTCTTAAATCAAAAGGTACGACACATACTAAACAAACACGAACATAAATTGAATAAATAACTCTATATAAGTACTTAAGACACTGAATTAAGAATTATGAATGGAATCGAGTAAAGGTGATTTCATCTACGATTGTCGATTATGTAAATCGGACGGATGATATACGGCCATTGAATACAATGGGTAAAACAATAAAAAAATATCGATTTTATTACACAATATAACCCTACACTAGTGTCGCAACATCCTTTTACGAGCATCCATCTTTCAAAGACATGCATTCATATGCCAGAAAATGAAGCTATGAAGATGTCACGACACTATTCTACATTTAATTATTATGATGTAAAGGACGCTAAGAGATTCACCACGACCATACAGGTGTGAAGGAGCCAAAGTTCCAAGTGTCGGGTAGCCCTTGATGGGTCTTGTTCTCGTATTCACTCTCAGACCATTGGAAAGGTTTGACGACGTCCCTATTCAGACGTTCCAGAGTTTCTTGGGCTTCTTCTTCTTGCTGTTTCTTCACGAGATCCCAAACCTGGAGGCCGTTGATCGTGGGCTCGTCGTCGAATCGGTCCGTGTAGATGGTAGCGACGGTACCCTTGTTGAGGAGGACTGTTGAGTTAGTTGAAGAGTTTGAGTAAGGAGGACTGGATATGGCCACGAAGTGTAGTTCTGGCTGGTTTATTTGTCCTGTAGAAAATTAATATTATAAAGAATGTTGTATAAGAAATACAGCCGTAGCTCATTCCTAATACATTCGAAACAAAATTTATGGAAACAAATTGCTACGCCATTGTCAGATTTAGGTTATCCTCTTTTCGGTGGACATAGGTACTTAAAGTTAAGGAATTATTGCACTAATTTTGGGATAAAACAATTGACGGTAAAACTAGGTTCCCGGGTTTACAATCCTATGTAATAAAATCGTAACATAGATTTATAGAAGCTCTTAACTTTTGACCACCGAGTAGACAACTTTTGTTTTTCGGACTGACAATGACCCTGCTCCAATAGTAAAACTGAAAACTTGCATGCGGTTTGCATTGAAGAAGAGAAACAGACTATGAGTGGTATCTAGACGCTTCAAAACCATGACCAATACACATCCTAAAGGTAATTATGGGAGATCTGACTTACCGGCTACTACTTTGGTGTCAATAACTCCGTAAGCTTCCTTGTATTGCGCGATGTCGCCGCGTACCCCCAACACTGACCAGTAGCCGACATCTTGTAAGATACAGGAGACATTTCCACTACAGTTGACGGTTTCATTGCTCGCTCTGTTCATAGCTGTCACGTTATTCTGTCGCATTAGAGCTATGATGCTGTCCAGAGACGTGGCGTTCTTGTACCCTCTCTTGAACATGACAGCCCGCGGTGACTGAAACTCGGAGAATATTTCACCATATTCTTCTCTCATTCGGGAAACGTGCGTGTGGTCAGCAATATCCTGTAACGTGAGAATAAAATATTTAATGGAATCAATAGGTAACACCTACCTACTTTTTGAAAATTTAATGAATTAATGAATGACTTAAATATGACCTGCGTCAAAATATTGAAGCAAATTCCTTGAACAAACTTTTTGGCTAATCTTCCAGTTGCAATTAGATTTGCTATCAGTACGAAAAAAGAACACTAATTTCAATTCCTCTTGTGCTTACTTGGCACGTTGTGCGTGACCTCTATTCTCATGGAACTATCTATACAAATATATTGACGGTGAACATAGGCCATGTTCAGCGGTGAAGGTCTTTCGGCTGATATGATGATGATGATGCGGATATTGATGCTGATATTCTAAACCTTTTATTTTAACGTAAGCAATAGCAATTTTCGCATGGAACATTCATGAATACTCGATGTAAATTTTCTAAGTCAAATTCAAAGTGCGCCCAATACTCTGATGATGACTCACCTCAAAGAACGGCAATCCGTACGTAGCCCAAAAGCCCTGTTCCAGCAAGGTCTCTGAGACGTCAGCTGAGTGGGTGCGGCCGGGCACCTGTTCTATGAGACGCAGCAATCCCTTGTGGTGACCGGTGCTGTTGCGAATTACACTTATGTGCCTGATGTCTCTGCAAAAAAGAATACGACATTAAATGGCGGAATTTGTACATGTACCTATGTCATCAGTCGATATTTATATCAGTGGAATTCGAGTAGACCTTAAAATGTGTCTCTAATATATTTGAGATAGGTAGTAAGTAACTGAAAAGTTCAATCATCAGACTTGAAAAGTAAAGTCAAGTCTGATGTTTTATCCGACCACCTTTGTCAGTAACAGGCAGCAAATAAAAAAAGTTTAACAGAAGATTCGCCTATATTTTTACCCGCCTTTTTCTACTGCCATAAGTTGTTGGAAAGAGTATGTAAAAAATCTCACCTGTTCAGTCCAGTCATGGGAACAAACTCCTTCCTGTCAGCCTTATTGCTGGAGTCGTTCAGATGGCCGAGCGCGCTGAAGTCTATGACCAGCCATTGCTTGCTAGCTGTACCAGAATTGCTGGTAGCCAAGATGTGCGCCCAAGCACTGGGGTTGGAGGCGAGGCGGTTGGCAGTTGACACGCGCGGCGCTGCAGGGATCTGGAAAAATAAAGGTAATTTATTCAATAATTTTATAAAAACACTCCTTAATAAATAAATAAATATCTTGGGACATCTTAAACTACTTACCCTACGCAAATCTGTTTCATACACAACATAATCTGTCTTTTCATATGAGTACTACTATGAACTACCTTTCATTATGAGTCGTACCAACGATATTCTACCTACTCTTACATTACAGATAATCTCGAAGAAAAACAATTGGCAAGATCATATTGATTTCCTTACAATCCTGGTTTGTGATGAATCGTCATGCAGGGTACCTACCAACTTAAAAAACTAAATAGACCTAGGTTATCAGGGTCAAGGTGCTAGCAGAGCAGCTACTTACTTGGACTGTGATATTGACATCTTTCCATAAGTGGCTGTTGTAGTTATTGAGCGAGGTTCCAGTGACCACCATATTATGGTCAGCCCCCTGCACCAAATAGAACTCATCCTGGCTGGTGACAGAGCCAGGGTATCCGGAGAACTCCACGGAAGTGCCTGCGACTAGTGTCGAGCTCCTCGATGTTAGGTGGTAGTTGAGTTTGTACCGCTTCAGGATTCTGGTCATTGACGAGTAGCTGTAACCAAAACAATTTTTTTTTTAAATTTGTACATAGAAACAAACACACCGTTACAGAGCACTTCTCAAAAAGTTTATACATTTGGGTCACGTCTTCGATATTGATAAAAATGAGTAGATTGGTAGAGTCAATGATGCTGAGCAAGATCCACCACATTTCCCAAAATGTCCTAAAATAAATAAATAAATAAATATCTTGGGACATCTTACACAAATCGACCTAGTCCCACGGTAAGCTCAATTAAGGCTTGTGATGTGGGTACCAGGCGACGATATATATTATATAATAGATAGATACATATAGATACTTAAATACATAGACAGCCATGACCAAGGAACAAACATTTGTGATAAATAAATACACAAAGAGTGCCCTCGCCGGGATTCGAACCCGGAACCTCCAGCTTCGTAGGCAGGGTCACTACCAACTAGGCTACGGAGGCTGAAATGTTTGAATGTTCCCACATTTCCCAAAACATTGTTTGTATGAAACGTTCCTTTTGTGTTACCAAAAACGTATAAGAATCTGGCAACAAAACAGGAATGTTCATACAAACTTCCTGGGACATTTTGGGAAATGTGGTGGATCTTGCTCAGCATCATTGACTCTACCAGCCTACCAATTTGTATCAAATGTATACTTCTTGATAATAGATAATGTCAGTAAGATACATCAATTTTAAAATGAAGTATCTATGGAACGTACCTTCCAGCAGAGTTATGGGCGACGTAAAGCTTGGTAGCATCAGTTCCGTCTTCAGCTGTTTCGTTTACAATCCTCACAAATGCACTGGATAATCCTGACACCACGTCCAGGGCAGGATCGCGTAGCGTCAAGTTCATCTTACGTTGGATCTCCACCGCCTCAGCCACGGCGTTCAACCAATGCAGGTCGGATACGTCGTGGTCGAACTCCTTCATGCTGCGGTCTACCCCGTGCTTCCAGCCGGTGTAGATGCCGCTGATTTGCGTGTAATGTAACGAAACCTGGGAATAAAATTATGAAAATCAATAACATAAATATCATTTAATATTCGATAAACAGCGAATTACTCGTAGCATCAACCGCTTCCTATCAGAAATGTCATCGCAGAATACAAATGATTCACGCTTCATGAATTCTAATTAAATCTTATGAAAGACTGAACTACTAATTCTACCAAAACATTCGCATACTTTAAATCTTTAGGAACGTAGCAGTCTGGATACGTATAAGCTGACAGATATGTACCTACATGACTAAACAATATTTTATTAGGAGACACTATTATAATCAGCCAGATCTAATTTCTCGCATAAAGTGTTCTATCCGTTAATAATCAAATCCAACTGCTAAATATTAAGTACTTCAGAAGTTGACAGACCGGTCTAGGGCATCCTTGAGCTTATCGCACTGCTTCTTATGGTCCTCGCACCTGTTCTACCCTACACAGTGTTCTACCCGTTAATAATCGGCTCCAAACGCTAAACTTTAAATACTCACTTGGTGCCAAAAAGGTTCAGCAGCCCCTCGCTCAGTAGACTTGGTCTTCCAGATGTTGACAGACCGGTCCAGGGCATCCCTGAGCTTGTCGCACTGCTTCTCCTGGCCCTCGCACTTGGCTCGGATGGTGTTCTCCAAGTGGGTGTGGATGAGGTACCAGGTGAGAGCACCCTCGACAATGCCTGCGGCGTACGCCTGGATCTCGTCTGGGTAAGAACCGTCGGTTTCTACTTCTAATAGCGACCAACTGAAAAGACAAGGTGGGAATGTCATTTGCAAATCTTAAACAATTGAAATACTGTAGGCATACATAATACACGATGTACCAAAATACTGGTGATATAAAAAGGCCCATTCAGTACAGTATTCTGATAAGGAAAAAGGGTTTATTTAAAAAAAAAAAATTCTATATGCGTAGACAGACCACGCATTTACACTCTGCATTTTAAAACGTTGGTTTAGATAAACCTAATTAATATTCATTTCAATTCTGCCACACTGTTTGCGAATGATATTTTTTATGGAAACGGATGTTATGTTAAAACATCTGGCTGATCAATCCGATATGTTTATAAGTAAGTATATACATATTTAATTAAACGCGCATGTATCAAAATCAATATCAATTATGTCGTTATTCTTCGTACAATTTTCTTACACAAACAACGCAATGAGTTGACGTGGAATAAACCGTCACCATTGTAAACAAAATGACGTGAACTCCTTACACATACGAGTATTATGTTTACATATACAGTTTATCAATAAGTTTTAATCAGTGATAGTTAGCGTTGCATGTCTTGTGCATGTAGGTACTAACCCAGTTGTGTCAATGTCCATTCGGAAATGGGCTCGGGCGACTCCCTTGGGTATATCAGATAGTTCGTTGCTCTGACCCCAATACTCAATGCGATATCCAGTCTTGTTAGAGTAGAATACTGTGGCAGCATAGTTTCCGTCCTCTTGGATTCTTAAATAAAGATAAACATGTTTAATTAGTGTTTTGGTTAAGAATTCAAATTGCTTTTTCATTCATAGGAAATATGATGGGAATGAGTTTTAATTTATTCGGCAGACATGTTCAATGTTGTTACACCTTCAATGTAATTTAAAGGTAACCACAACTCCGACACTTGAAACTATGCCAAAATCGTAGTTAAATATTATACACTCAGGCCTCCGTCATCGCCATAAATTTGATAAGAATAAACTATAAGAACCTAATCACTATTATAAACAAAAATCATACCAGCTACGTAATTTAGTGATGTAAATACACTTACCTCTCAAACTGGCCGACGAAGAGCGCCAAGATAGCAAGAACTCCAATTATTCCTAGAATGTAGGAGCTGATCTTCGTTCGGAGCCACGACGCCCCAACTACTTTCAAGATCTTCGTCATCTTGCTTTGTACCAACAATGAATAAAATAGAAAACTATAAAATGAAGAAGATATTCAGGAATTTAATAACAATGAAGTGACAGCGCGTGTATGTGATTAGCTCCAATGGGAGAGAGCGCATCGGATGACCGATGTCCGCTCCCGGTCTTCACGGGTCCTCTGGCGATGCTCCGACAGGTCTGCTCGGAGTCATTGGAATCCGCTGTTCTGTGCGTAATTTTTGGTGATCAACACCAGCTTCTTTCAGTAAGTGACTTATTACCCTGAAACAAAAGAAGCGTTCTAGAATTGTCTGATATATTTTAAGAACTTCATTGTTTTTCTTGAGTCAATTCAAACTGTGTATGCAAATAATCAGCTTCGTACGCAAAATCTTAACAAACATTGAATAAAATATGCGATTCAGGTAAAGTAAAAATAAGTTAGGTACACCAAAATAGCGGGCTACCTGTTTGTCACTTCTTTAGTTAGGTAGGAATTTAGGTTGAAATGTTGAATGAGGCAGTGTCAGGTACTGGCAGTCGTCAACAAAGTTCATTTAAGAATTGCATTCGTTATTTTTTTTATAATGTCTTCAGCACTGATCAGTTTAACTTGCACACTTTTATTAACATATCTAAATAGCAAAAGCTACACCAAGCTATAGATTCGATATAGCTAAGGGATATTGACTTTAAACGTTTTCAAATGAATCTTTTTACATACAGGTTCGTTCCAAACGTCCCCATCAACCACACTGAGAACGCCGAGCAGTAGACAAGTATTATCACAATATCAATAAGATAGGTAGAGTCATGTTTAGGATCTCGCGTTATCACTTGTAAGTAGCTAATGCAGGAATCAGGTAATAAAACTAATAAACATTGCATTTATATCATTCTAATAATAATTAGGTAGGTATTCGACATTTGCTATAAGTTTCTGGGCACCACCCGTCTATAGATATACAGTGCGTAAATCTAATACGGGCGATCAATTAAACCAAGCATGGGAACATTTGTTATTGTTGATATGGCAGTTATGTCATCTGCTTTTGAAATTAGCTGTCAACGAGTGTGTAACTCGCGTATGTTGCTCTACAATTGTAGGTATGGAAATTTTTGTTGCTCTAATTTTAAGTAAAAGTTATTTGAATTATAGGTACTTATTAGGGAAGATAGAAGGCAAAAGACCACGAGGCCGAAGTCCCATTCGATGGTCAGACCAGATATCCCAGCAACTGAATATGACTGTAAGCACTGCACTACACCAGGCAACTGAACGCGACCGATGGCGACAACTAGTGAACAAGATCATAAGGAGTCACGATCCTCAGCAGTGAGGGAACGACCAAGAAGAAGGAGAGATTATGTCGTTAACTAACACCCGTTAAGAGCTTCGCCCATATTAGACTTACACCCTGTATAATTATTTATAATCCAATAATTGTGGTCTACAAATTAAACTCCTAAATAAGCATAGTCTCTCTCTCATCTTCTTTTTGATAAATATTGACCATGTTTTTTATAATTAATTAAGAAAATTTGCCTAAGAATGGCAATTCAAAATATTTGATTTAGTTTTGGGCCATAATTGGGGAGTTTTGGACTATAGTCAGGCGATTTTACGGTTTTCAAAGGTCTTACAGCAGAATTCGTATCAATTTGAATGCCTTAAACGTAAGCCCTGTTTTTTCTTGTTATTCGCTAAGCGGCACTTAATTATTTTCAAGAATAGAAGTGCCGAAAGCCAACTGAACACCAATTTTGAAAATCCCTGCGTAATTTTCTAAAACCATAAAGGCTACAAATAAATAAAGGGAAAAAACAAACATTTAATCTCAAATAGTTAAATTCAAATTCGTAATCGTATTACATTGGTGCTAAAAATACATTTTATTACTAAATCGCAACATCACTCCAAATAGCTCTAAAAATTGTCTTGTATATTCCACTTAATCAAAAATATATCCTGCACTTAAATACAAAATCAAACAGGTAGGTACATTTAATTCGATTCAATTTATTTCTCATGTTAGTTATCTATTATAATTTAATTTTTTTGAACATACTGCGAAAGTAGAAATCAAATTATTTATTAACTAAATATTTTGATTTGTACTTTTAATTTTTCTCCAGTAGTCACACTACTTAATACTATATATTAATATAGTATTAAGTATATTAATTATATTAATTTTTTTATCAAAACCCTACTACAACAGATTTTTCAAAATCCCATCATCATTGGTGCCAAAGGTTGGGATGCAGTCTCGGGGTTTAACGCGTTTGATTAAAAAAAAATCGGTTCTCGATTCTCGAATAGGTAACATACGAACAAAAAAGTCTGTTAAAATGAGAACCTCCTCCTTTTTTTTAAGTCAGTTAAAAATGATAAACCTTATGACTAAAACAGATCATGTATTCTTTGACACCCTGTTAGGACACTATTTTCTGTACCTGTAAATGCTGCAAATATGTACGTCACTTAATTTAAATTTAAAACACTAAAGAGCACATATAAAAACACCATATTAAATCCAATGTACCTCTAATTTCGTTCTTTTTCACGAAATGAAACATTTTCTCGTCTAAAAGGCTTGTAGCACGGACCGGCGCGTACGCAAGCTACGCACGGGGCGCAGCGGAGAAAAGCGAAGTGTGACTACCATCGTTGCGAAGGGCATGTTCTGGTATCGACACAGTTTTGGATATAGGCCAAATACGGATATTGTAACAGAGGGATGAAATATTTGTTTCTAAATATAAGTATGTACCTACCAACTACTTACTTATCTTACTGCATAATTATATTTTATTTTAGCTGTTGGTACGTTCAATGGTACAGATGCCGTGAATACTTATTTTCCCCTGTACCTATGGAATAGGTATTCGGTAAAAAAATGTGCGTACCTATATATGTTATTGTAGAGTTACTTGTTTATAGGTAAAAAAATACACGCGTTATATAGGTACTGCTAGTTTTGTCTTTCGTCAGTAAACCGGAATAAAAGAATGGGTAATGTGAAATAAGAATCAATTAGGTACACATATTTTATATAAATGCAGATATTGTGATGATATTTCCCAACTCATCATAGATGTTTAATAAATATACATGTAGATGATACGTATATTAGATTTTCGGCCAAATATTGCGTACATTATTATTACGTACTTACAAGATTGTACATTAATTGTCTAATCGACGACATTTTTTCCAAACGCAAAATATTACCTAATTCATTTCTCCTAAATTTGACAAATCTCCTTGAAACATTTAGCAAAGACACATATAAGAAAATCACTTAATTATATTCATCCTAGGACGAGCTACGGTGATCTTAAACTGACAAAGATGAATGAAAGAGCGTGTTAAACATTGTGTCCGATAATTAGCCACGGCACCTACTGAAATTCTCTCTATTGTGTGTAACCTATAGTGCAACAATGCACCGAATGAACCTGAAATCATAAACTAGTAAGTAGCTTTACACGTGGCTGGGTTAGACAATCGCCTAATAATAACCATAGAGTGGATATCAAGCGGTAAATTTATAGCTGGTAATACAGAATTATGAATGGTTGTTGGCTGTTGGCATGTCACATCGTTAGTTCCATGTAGCCGCATTGTTGGGCAAATATTCAGCGTTTTTACAGCTTTTTGATTTCCTCATTGCCGTCTCTGGGCGTTTTCACAAACCGTTGTTGAAATCACCTTGTTATTTAATTTGGGCAAGTTTCAGCTTGTTCTACTCAGGATCACGAGCTCTTTCGATTCTAATAGGAGAAAAAAATGTCCCAAAATGTTTTTTCCATTACGATACCGTTTTTTCATAGATGTTCAAAGGCGGTAGCGTAATTAAAGGAATGAAAACGGTACAAAAATTATGGGATATATTTTTTCTCCTAACAAAATCGAATGAGCTCGTGATTCTGAGTCAAATAAGCCTAAACTTGACCAAATTAAAATACAAGATTAGAAAACATCAATTTATTTTTATAATTAAACAAATTGATATTGAAGTTACTTTTTTTTTACAATGCGGATAATCCCACAATGTCGTAACAGATGTGCTTACCATAGAAAAAATCAACTACGAAAGACTCTGGTTGTCACGGGATTCGAACCCGCTTCCTCTGGATTGCCGGTCCAACGTGCTTCCAATTACACCAGACGACCTTCCGTCGATCACAGCGAATTTTTCCAATGGTATTGTGAATCTAATCACTAGCGACATCTGTACGTAATGTTTCGAAGGTACTACAACCTTAAG
Organism: Thaumatotibia leucotreta; assembly: GCA_025490895.1. Classification (NCBI taxonomy): domain Eukaryota; kingdom Metazoa; phylum Arthropoda; class Insecta; order Lepidoptera; family Tortricidae; genus Thaumatotibia; species Thaumatotibia leucotreta. Next base: position 23,010 of record JALPQI010003506.1, on the reverse strand, counting down.
CCACACTCCTAAGACGTATGCATCACATAATCGTCTGCAAGCTCGGCAACTCTACGCTGCGTTGAATTTGCTAGAGAGGGCGCTGTAATCAATACAAGATTAGAAAACATCAATTTATTTTTATAATTAAACAAATTGATATTGAAGTTACTTTTTTTTACAATGCGGATAATCCCACAATGTCGTAACAGATGTGCTTACCATAGAAAAAATCAACTACGAAAGACTCTGGTTGTCACGGGATTCGAACCCGCTTCCTCTGGATTGCCGGTCCAACGTGCTTCCAATTACACCAGACGACCTTCCGTCGATCACAGCGAATTTTTCCAATGGTATTGTGAATCTAATCACTAGCGACATCTGTACGTAATGTTTCGAAGGTACTACAACCTTAAGCCACACTCCTAAGACGTATGCATCACATAATCGTCTGCAAGCTCGGCAACTCTACGCTGCGTTGAATTTGCTAGAGAGGGCGCTGTAATCAATACAAGATTAGAAAACATCAATTTATTTTTATAATTAAACAAATTGATATTGAAGTTACTTTTTTTTTTTACAATGCGGATAATCCCACAATGTCGTAACAGATGTGCTTACCATAGAAAAAATCAACTACGAAAGACTCTGGTTGTCACGGGATTCGAACCCGCTTCCTCTGGATTGCCGGTCCAACGTGCTTCCAATTACACCAGACGACCTTCCGTCGATCACAGCGAATTTTTCCAATGGTATTGTGAATCTAATCACTAGCGACATCTGTACGTAATGTTTCGAAGGTACTACAACCTTAAGCCACACTCCTAAGACGTATGCATCACATAATCGTCTGCAAGCTCGGCAACTCTACGCTGCGTTGAATTTGCTAGAGAGGGCGCTGTAATCAATACAAGATTAGAAAACATCAATTTATTTTTATAATTAAACAAATTGATATTGAAGTTACTTTTTTTTACAATGCGGATAATCCCACAATGTCGTAACAGATGTGCTTACCATAGAAAAAATCAACTACGAAAGACTCTGGTTGTCACGGGATTCGAACCCGCTTCCTCTGGATTGCCGGTCCAACGTGCTTCCAATTACACCAGACGACCTTCCGTCGATCACAGCGAATTTTTCCAATGGTATTGTGAATCTAATCACTAGCGACATCTGTACGTAATGTTTCGAAGGTACTACAACCTTAAGCCACACTCCTAAGACGTATGCATCACATAATCGTCTGCAAGCTCGGCAACTCTACGCTGCGTTGAATTTGCTAGAGAGGGCGCTGTAATCAATACAAGATTAGAAAACATCAATTTATTTTTATAATTAAACAAATTGATATTGAAGTTACTTTTTTTTTACAATGCGGATAATCCCACAATGTCGTAACAGATGTGCTTACCATAGAAAAAATCAACTACGAAAGACTCTGGTTGTCACGGGATTCGAACCCGCTTCCTCTGGATTGCCGGTCCAACGTGCTTCCAATTACACCAGACGACCTTCCGTCGATCACAGCGAATTTTTCCAATGGTATTGTGAATCTAATCACTAGCGACATCTGTACGTAATGTTTCGAAGGTACTACAACCTTAAGCCACACTCCTAAGACGTATGCATCACATAATCGTCTGCAAGCTCGGCAACTCTACGCTGCGTTGAATTTGCTAGAGAGGGCGCTGTAATCAATACAAGATTAGAAAACATCAATTTATTTTTATAATTAAACAAATTGATATTGAAGTTACTTTTTTTTACAATGCGGATAATCCCACAATGTCGTAACAGATGTGCTTACCATAGAAAAAATCAACTACGAAAGACTCTGGTTGTCACGGGATTCGAACCCGCTTCCTCTGGATTGCCGGTCCAACGTGCTTCCAATTACACCAGACGACCTTCCGTCGATCACAGCGAATTTTTCCAATGGTATTGTGAATCTAATCACTAGCGACATCTGTACGTAATGTTTCGAAGGTACTACAACCTTAAGCCACACTCCTAAGACGTATGCATCACATAATCGTCTGCAAGCTCGGCAACTCTACGCTGCGTTGAATTTGCTAGAGAGGGCGCTGTAATCAATACAAGATTAGAAAACATCAATTTATTTTTATAATTAAACAAATTGATATTGAAGTTACTTTTTTTTTACAATGCGGATAATCCCACAATGTCGTAACAGATGTGCTTACCATAGAAAAAATCAACTACGAAAGACTCTGGTTGTCACGGGATTCGAACCCGCTTCCTCTGGATTGCCGGTCCAACGTGCTTCCAATTACACCAGACGACCTTCCGTCGATCACAGCGAATTTTTCCAATGGTATTGTGAATCTAATCACTAGCGACATCTGTACGTAATGTTTCGAAGGTACTACAACCTTAAGCCACACTCCTAAGACGTATGCATCACATAATCGTCTGCAAGCTCGGCAACTCTACGCTGCGTTGAATTTGCTAGAGAGGGCGCTGTAATCAATACAAGATTAGAAAACATCAATTTATTTTTATAATTAAACAAATTGATATTGAAGTTACTTTTTTTTACAATGCGGATAATCCCACAATGTCGTAACAGATGTGCTTACCATAGAAAAAATCAACTACGAAAGACTCTGGTTGTCACGGGATTCGAACCCGCTTCCTCTGGATTGCCGGTCCAACGTGCTTCCAATTACACCAGACGACCTTCCGTCGATCACAGCGAATTTTTCCAATGGTATTGTGAATCTAATCACTAGCGACATCTGTACGTAATGTTTCGAAGGTACTACAACCTTAAGCCACACTCCTAAGACGTATGCATCACATAATCGTCTGCAAGCTCGGCAACTCTACGCTGCGTTGAATTTGCTAGAGAGGGCGCTGTAATCAATACAAGATTAGAAAACATCAATTTATTTTTATAATTAAACAAATTGATATTGAAGTTACTTTTTTTTTTTACAATGCGGATAATCCCACAATGTCGTAACAGATGTGCTTACCATAGAAAAAATCAACTACGAAAGACTCTGGTTGTCACGGGATTCGAACCCGCTTCCTCTGGATTGCCGGTCCAACGTGCTTCCAATTACACCAGACGACCTTCCGTCGATCACAGCGAATTTTTCCAATGGTATTGTGAATCTAATCACTAGCGACATCTGTACGTAATGTTTCGAAGGTACTACAACCTTAAGCCACACTCCTAAGACGTATGCATCACATAATCGTCTGCAAGCTCGGCAACTCTACGCTGCGTTGAATTTGCTAGAGAGGGCGCTGTAATCAATACAAGATTAGAAAATTAAAATAACAAGGTGATTTCGACAATGGTTCGTGAAAACGCCCCTCTGCAAGTATTGTTGCAAGAGATGATCCCAAGAGTGTTACTTTAATGTAAACGTAATTAAGTACCGATACCAAGTCTATGTCTATGTTATGTCAAGTTGTTGCTGGGTTATTGCCAGATATAGGTTATCGTCTTTTCGGTGGACATACCAAAAGTTAAGGAATTCCTGTAGGTACTAATTATGGGATAAAACAATTAACGATACAACTAGGTTACCCGCCCTATGCAATCAAATTGTAACATTGATTTATAAAAGCTGTTAACTTTTGACCACCGAGTGGACAACTTTTGATTTTCGGACTGACGCTACTCCTCCCTCCGATTCGGTAATAATCGAGGGACGACAATGACAAAATTCGAGCAGTAGAATCACCCTGTTACGCTGTGTTTAACATTAGCAGTAGGCTTAGGACATGAAAGGTGTGACAGTATGTTGCCGCGAGATAGACGTTCCGTATTTTACTAACTATCCCCCTTGTTCATAAACGTTTGCTAAATTAACAAGGCAAATGTTTGGGCCTTTTGCTCTTATGGACACATTGTTAAGACCGAAAGGGACAAACAATTATTAACGGCTTGTTAAGTTAGCAAAAGTTTATGAATAAGGGGGTATGTTGATAAAAGAGGGACGGGACGGAGACTACGAAGAGTTTATGTCGCCGTGAGATACTGTTGTTTGTTGTAATCATGTGCTGCGTGACATCTGTCAGCTTATGGTACCGTTTGGATTTGACGTTTAACGTTACGTTATAGTTCGAGAAATATAAATTGAATTGTTTATTTTTACTATAATGTAGGTAGAAAGTTACCAATTTATATCCATCTCAATCGTATCAATACCGTGCAAGTATGATGGATAGAAAATACGTTACCTATCGAATCACGGCGTTAATCTCATGGTAGAGTAGAGCTACAGTAGCCGTACTATGAGTTGGAAAGTAAAGGAGACGTTAGGTTTTACTCGATACGTAATGCATTCGCATTCGCACTGGTATATAGGAGCGAGCGCGATGGCCTGCTTTACGTATCGAGTAAAACCTAACGTTACCGATACTTGCAAAGTCATGGTACGGCTATATTACTGTAAACCTAGCGTATCCTTTACTTTCCAAGTTTCCAACTCATGGTACGGGTACATGTTAATGTTACCGTGAGATAAATAATTGCAATTTACGGCGTATTTTAGTTTATGTCCATCCCGTTCATGCTTGCCTATTGGTTCGAGCGAGAAAGAAAGAAAGTAACTTACGCTCATAATATGTCATGTCATGTTGTCAGCTCATGCTAAAGACGCTTTGTACGGTCTTCAGCAGAAAAACAAAAGAAATAGCATAGGATTTTAAACACTGTAGTTTAGCAACTATTTACACAGAAGTGTTTTCCTGTAGCTGGTCTACCATTGGTCAGTACCAATAGTACGATAACATCGACAACTTATAGTAGAACGTGATTTTCAGCGCTTTGACATGGGTCTAACAATAACATGTTTACCTAATCCTAACAACGCACGTGTTGTGTTATTTATTAGAAAACGTGCAGTTTACTTAGTAAAATCACGAGGAGAGACTTAATTTATTCAGAGAATTTTCATAAGTGCTGATAAATCCCAAGGGATCAAATGTACTTAAATATTACAATATTTTGAAGATAAAAAACGAATGCTAACAGAGACAGTGACGTACTTCTTATGTAATGAAGATAAATTGCCAGCGAAAACCCTTGACTATGGTAACCGTTCACTATTTATGGGAAGAACTAAGATGGTTCTAGAAGCGCCAGCATCAGCCTCCATCAGGGAATAGATGCTTTTTTGCAACAAAAACAACGGCAACGGAAGGCGTGGAAAATTTGTAACCCTCTATGAGCTTGACTTTTAGTATTTGATCAACATCAGCATTCTCGTCTTTGAATAAACCTGTCCAATGGTCCATGGTAGACAGATTATACAGGGTGTCATTTGGGTCGTGGAGAAAAAGTGAACTGGGTGCTCGAGCAACTTTCAATATGGAGACAACCAAGAAATCGCGAAAAAACCATCATGACCATCCCTAGTACCAATTTCATTCTTGCGCCCTGTACTTATGTTGTTAGTAAATGTGATTTCATAGTTTGCAGTAGAGCCAGACAAACTGACTTACTTCTTGATGCTTCTTCTTCTTCTAACGATTTCATACGGTGAGATATAGATGAGATACCTACATATATTATATACTGACTGACTGGCTGTAGGTAAGAGAACAAAAGCAGGCAATTAAAGAGGAACATATGTGTCAGTTAAAGTTTTTAAAAAATGTACACTTAGATGGTTTTGGTATATTTAGTTCATATAGTTTCCAAAATATTCAATTGCGTTTAGTAGAAGGCTAAAACATTAATTGATTATGCGGGTAGCTTGACAGTCAAGGGTATAAATATATATACAATTTTAGACCTTATATTACAGTCATAAATAAAATAGTGTATATAAGCCCTTGACTTTACATTACGAAAAAAAAAATTCTGACAACTCTTCGACCTTGCTTTGGTCATTATGTCAATGTAAAGCCTTGATCTATCATACAACTAAACTGTGGAAAAAGTTAACAAACTAAAAATCGACAATCATTGGGTGTTCATTTATGGGTCCGATAAGAACAGGACTTATATAATGTATAAGTAGGTATATAGGTATAGTAACAACTTAAACCATGTCTAAAGACAGATAGTAGTTACCAGTATATCTACTGAACACTAATGATCGTTTAAAAAATATAAAAACTCGAGGTGAGGGACCGGACCTAGCGCTGGCGCCATAGCAACTAGGCCCCGACACCCGTTTCACATTTCCTATCATCCCATCAAGCTATATCGTCTTACATGCTTTTCATTACTCCGTTACATAAACGTAAGCGAATCACACCTTCAATTAGCAAGCTTTGTACAACCAAGTTCAAATATCGAAATCTATTCACACATACCTGAGATCCGTGGGAGGAGCGGGCGTAATGAGACGCCCATTGTCAAGGGAAAAGCTCGAGTGCAGAAAAATCTTACTTCGCAACAGCAATAAAATTGCAGGTGCGGCAAAAACGTTTTCTACAATGATTAAGACCGAGCGAAAATAAGACTGGACTCTAGTCGAGCTATTCCGAATCAAAACATTACGGACTGACGTAGAAAAACACTATGTTTTTTACTTTTCCAGTAAATATTATATACAAAATTGTAAATGGACGTCCGCTCGAGATGTAAATATATCTGAAGTAAATCAATAATGTTCGGAGTTGAAATACGCATTTAGTTTTATGATGATGGTCGAGGCGCGTGTATACGGATTTTTGCGGAACATACATCATGCGCAGGAGCGTGCATCATTGAGAACCTGTATGTAGTTAAACATAGTGGGAGATAAGATCTACAAATGGTCGATTTCCAGTGAACACATAACAGTAATATTGAGATGTCTGTGGGTCTGGTTTCTAATCTAATGACTAAGACATCAATCGTTGGCGCCAGTCATCATCAGTAGGTGGGTCGTCTAATGGTGTTTGAGTTTGAACCGCTCTCATTTCTTTTCTTACATTTATTCTAAACTTTGTATGGAATTTTCTTTTTTGTTACCAGATTCTATACATTTTTAGCAGCATTTTTGGAAAAGGAATGTTTCATATACATTTTGGGAAATGTGATGGATCTTGCTCAGTATCATTGACTTTACTAGCCTGCCAATTTTTAACGATATCAATGACGTGATCCAAAAGGACAAACTTTTTGAGAAATGCTGAGTTATTCGTGACGAACGCGTTTGCAACACTTAATTGTTATAAAAGTGTAAGTAGGCAGTTTTATTTCCATCAGTCAAGATAGTAGTTTATTGTTGATTAAGTCTGGAAGTTGGCTAAAAAAAACGCGTCGTTTATAGGTCACAAAGGCACTACAACTTTTATCTTAAAAGAATACCTAAATATTTAAAATATTTTTGCAAACCGTCTGCTTTTTTTGTGTCAAAGGAATCTAATATCACCTGTCATCCGAATATTTCTTGCGTAACTTCATAACACATGACGTAAATCAGTATTTTGCTGCTTAAGAAAAACAAAAGTAGCCCAATCATTAACAAAATAGTTAATAACTATGTCATTCTGATTTTTATAAGAGTAACTTAATCAATTAGTACGGTCATACGTAAAAAAATATTTGAAAGTGCCTTTAAAAGACACTGACTATGAGACTTGACCTAAATACAAAAAATCTTGAACAACAACACCAATATTAAAAAGGGTATCCGGGCCGCTTTTGTTAAGAACTCGTATATATTCTTTGTGCCTACAGTACGTCCGATGTAGCAGGTAGCCGCATACCGACATTCCTGTGATTCCTGTATCCTCCTGGCCCGTGCCGCAAAAATGATCCAGTAAATGCGATTCAGTTTAGGTTCAGTCTGTCAGTTTTTGACAGTTATTTTATGGAACTGACACATCGCGATTTAGATTAGGTCCTAAATTGAATCGCATTAGTAGATCGTAGTAGCCCCCCTGCTGTCAGTTGTCACTCTTTCGCTCACCTACCTACGAGTGATAGTTACATCCTCATAGACCATCGAATAACAAAATGTGTGGTAGTTTAACTGTATATTCGCAAAAAAATGTTTGACGTGCACAGTAGGTACCTGCATGCTTAGCCAAGTTGCCAAGCGCTAGCGCTTAGTAGCGTATCGTAGTTTTCCCTCTCTGTCACTCTTTCATATTAGTGCGGCAAAGACAGTTAGCTACGATTGACGGCTAAGCGCTAGCGATTGGCAACTTGGCTAAGCACCCTGCAGCACAAAGACAGTTAGCTACGATTGACGGCTAAGCGCTAGCGATTGGCAACTTGGCTAAGCACCCTGCAGCACCAGAGTTAAAAGCAACCAGCGTAAAGAAATATGTATGATTGTAATGCATAATCGGATGCAGTTGATTGCATGAGTCTTTGACTCGCCCATCTGATAAGAGATTAAAAGAATTGGAGCGACAAATAACAGAAACGAATCCTATTTACAGCAGTATTGACTTTTTGGACTGACTGGACGTTTGTTTCACAATACTCTTCGGTGCGTAATGACTTACTGTTATTTTAGTAGTACAACTGACACAAAAAAACCCTGTATAACTGCATTTAAAGCGCCATTGTGACGTAAATATTCATCAACTCGTAGCTACGAGTATGTATAGGTATGTATATAAAAAACCGGCCTGGAGCATGTCGGGCCATGGTCAGTGCAGGGTTCCGTTGTTATACAAAAACGGCTGGGTCGATTATATTCGAAATACTTTTATTTTAAAGTATTCTATAAGCCGACTATTCATGATTTTTTTCATATTATTTGGACCTACGGATCAAAAGTTAGAGGGAGGGGACTCATTTTTTTTCTTCTGGAGCGATTATCTCCGAAAATATTGACTTTAGAAAAAAACTTTCCGTAAAGGTTCTTGTTTTATTTTAAGAGACCTATTCAATGATACCCCACACTATAGGATAACAGCAAATAAAAAAATCATCCCCACTTCACCAGTTGGGGAGGAACCCCAAAAAAAATTGTTTTCTAGTTTTTATTGTACCACTTTGTTGGCATGATTAACCAAATTGCAGATTTCTAGTATTAGCGGCCACTAAGCTATGCCGCGGACAGCCGGACAGATGGACAGACGGACATGGCGAAACTATAAGGGTTCCGTTTTCGCCATTTGGGCTACGGAACCCTAAAAACGAAAATCGTCCTTTTAACCTAATTTTCTCTCAAAAGTCTAGTAAAATGATCGTATTGATAGGTACATTTGTTGTTTAAATCAGGACCACTGTTTAATTTAGTTTGTTAAAATCAATCATAATTCAACAATATAATAAACTAAGTACACAATCTCACATGCGTCACTGCTTTTTAAAATTACATTCACATAGACCCCTGCATAACCGGGACCGGATATTCCCGTATAGACCGTCTGGCATCTCTGACAAAGCAAAATAGACCTTACATGCACGATTAAATTGAATACTTGATCGGCAATAGTATGATTTTCTAATCCTATAATAACCTTGCAGCACCAACTCACTGTCAACCAACTTACCCTACTCGTAGGTTAAAACAAAAGGCAGTAGTTTTATTAAAGGGTGAATATCTGAGCGTTTCAACTACCTAATTTTGGTGGCATCATTTTTGCCGAAGTTACTATTCGTTACAATGTGCTACCTCGTCATTTGAAGGAGGCATGGTACCTTACAGAAATTACGAAGTATAACATTGAGAAGTTCAGAAACTTCGGCAAAAATTATGCCACCAAAATTAGGCGGTTGAAACGCTCAGATATTCACCCTAAAATGTTTCGAGGAGCCTTATGGGTTGGTAAACTAGAATAAATTTAATATAAGATTCAAATACTCGTAGTATTCTTTACCTATTTACCTATGTATGACTATATATTTCATTGAAAGTTGTGACTGACTAAAGACTAGTTGGCTAAAGGTTAACGAACCAGTGCATGTGCAGTGAATGCACTCGGGAGAGCCATGGGGTCAACGGCCGCATGCGAAGGGTTCGCAACTTTCATTCTTCAAGTTGATTGAGCTTGTAATGTAATATGGTGCAACCTAAAGGTGCATTCAGACCAAACGAGCATTCGCTATTCTATCCCCCACTCTACGAAATTAGTTGGTTACACAACACGTGATTCGTTGATTTCGTAGAGTGGGGGATAGAATAGCGAATGCTCGTTTGGTCTGAATGCGCCTTTATGTTGACGCATATAACTTGCTTGGCACCACCTTAACGAGATAGTTAACTATTTGATAGATATTACTCAAACATCAACAAAACAAATTCTGCCCCCTGCTTTACGCTCTACCTATACAGAGTTCTTTATAAAAGTATCGGAAATTAAAATAGCCAATGAAATTCTTTAGTTCGTATATTTGTCACTTGAGCATTTTGTATTTGCATTCTGAAATATATTAGGGAAGTAGACATTATACATTTCATTCTCATAAAAATAGGCTCTATACGAAATTACGAACTTTTACTGTTATCGCGGCTCTTGACAAAGCGTTAAATTAAGGGATTTGTAAACTAATAAGTGTAGGTAATAAAATACAGTTACAATGCATTAAGAACGTAGTTATATATGTAGGAGACATTGACATTAGCCCAACTTTTGATTTGACACCCCAAGATTTCAACAGATTCGTTTTAGACACATAATTGTTAAATAACTTGTAATTTCTTGTTCGTGATTCAGTACCTATATAACATCTCTCATGGCAAACTGACTAATTTACATGATGAATGTCAATGTGTCGGTCACATATTCACGAAAACGTAGCGTTCAATACTAATTGTGCGTGATCTTGAAACTTGTCAGAAACAATTTGGCACGATTTCCGCATTTTTAATATTTCGACACGGCTTCTGCCTTTGTTATATTTGAGCTACAATTGCGACATATTAGTGACTGACATGTCCGCCATCTACTTTTGAAAAAATCTGCTACATTTTTACAGCTCTTTTAAGTTCGTTTCAAAGATTCAGTTCCTAATAATTTCATTTAATTTTGTTGTACCACGAGATTCGCATTTACGAAAGAAGGATAAATGATATTAAATAAGAAAAGCCTATATAGCTTCACAGTTTACAACTTCCACTGTAATATTTTAAACCCAACCTATTTGAAGTGACAAATATAATAGGTAGGTACCTAATATGAAGGGTCCACGAAAAGAACATGTTTAGTCCTTCTAAAAGGCTGGGCAAATTTGCACTATAATCTAATAAAAATAAGATTGATTTTCCTTCTAAAATTTGAATTGACTAGACATATTATTTTCGTGGACCCTTCATAATATATAGTATTATTTATGTAGGTACCTAACATCTAGTAAACTAATTTCGTTGCTAGTTATTTCAAAGTCACTTGAGCTAGTCACGTGGGTATAGTAGCAAATTACCTTTATCACATCACTTTTGTTGGTGTGTTGCATTTGATTTTGTGTAATTAAGATGTCACATAACAAATAAATACCTAAATAAGTATTTATTTCGCTCCGCCCAGCGCTCATTGTAAGGTATAGAGTCCTAAAGACCGACCTTATGGCATTCAATTCGCCGTTTGTACGAAAAGTTATTTAAAATAATGATTAAATGTCCACGGAAAAAACATATCCAGTGCTTAAAAAAATCAGGGCAAATTCACACCTTATTCTGTTTAATGTAAGGTGGTTTTTCCTTCTGTAATTTGAATTGATTGACATGTTCTTTCTGTGGACCCTTCAAATATCTAAAATGGACTTACAGCGTCAGTGGCGTGACCACAGCACACAATGTAGGCGTTCTCAACCCATCGGGAAAGTCCTGTGTTGGACGCTCGGAGACGGTCGAATCTGATCTAGACCGCTACGGATCTACAACAAAATATTCTTTATTACATACAAAATATATTACAAGGCATGGTATAGCCCGATCAAAAGCAGAACCCACTATTTCCATGAAATCGTTTCTGGGTAATTTGCAGAAAAAGTGTACCTTTTAATTTTTTTTGCGATCATGGACTGTAATACATTATTTTACTCGGCATCGTGCGTACTTTTCAGTTACGAAACAAAAAAAAATTGTTCGTAATGTCACGAAAATAAGTATGTTAATTGAGATTACTCAGTTTAGTTACTACTATTTTCGTGACTAGTTATTTTCGTGACATTAAAAGGTACACTTTTTCTGCAAATGAACCTTCTGCAAAAAGATATCAATGATGAAACATAACAATGTATTCTGCTCTGAACCCGGCGGTATCAGAAAGACTCCATCTTCTTAGGCCTCTCTGTTTCAGCGGGTCGAAAAAAGCTATGTTAATGCTTTATGGGATAAGAGTGAAACATGTTACATGTGTCAATCGTATCGTTTCGAATCGGACAACGCGATAAGCTGAGGTCTTCCTAATTTCTGTTACCTTTAGTTAGAATACGAGTACCTACGTTAAATTGTTAACAGATGAATATGAACCTCACCGCTTCCATAACGCCCGGCTATATTTACATTTAGCCACCAATTTCAACACATACATCTTTAATAGGAATCCAAGGATCCCTTAGTCTTTATGAACTCCATCAAACGCTCTTTAGAGATGTAGATTGTTTTTTCTTGGCCAAAAGCAACGAACGCGATTTGTTTTTTCAGGGATCCGGAAGTTCGGCTCTAGAATGTTGACAACTCATTGCCATTACTTGTATTTCTACACTCGTTGTTGTCTTTTTATATTTAGAGATTTTAAAACAAGTAAAATACCTAATAGCCTATGAATATTTATGGGCATTTTCACTTCTAGGAACACCCAATTAGCTTAACTCTCACAAAAAAGTTAACTTCGATGTCAGTTTTGTTTCGACAATTAAGCATGAAATATTTACGTAAATCCACTTTATTCTTGTTTTTATATTGCATAAACGCGTATTCTTTCTGGATTAAATGATAAAAAAACATTTTGTTAATATTTAATGCTTAATTGTCGTTACAAAGCTGACATTGAAGTATTTTTTGTGAGAGTTGAGCTAGGCTTCTAGGTAGCCCTAGAAGTGAAAATGCCCTTATGTGCAGTTGGGTTTATATAACACAACCAAGACCATGACGAATGGCCAAATTCGATAAGAATAGTTTGTAGTGGAAGCAACAGACAATAAATATTATGTGGTAGTTAAATACATCAACTGCATAACACTTATGCTTCAAAGTGAGTCCAATGAGCAAAATTTGGACCTAAGATACTTGAATGTTATGGTTGTGTAACTGTGTACACATACGTCACATAATAAAAACAAATGATTGTCACGAATCCAGACATGTTGAATTCATGGCTGATACTCGTATGACGCGTGAAGATAATAAATCAACGCTACGAGTACACGTAGTACAAGGTGAAAGGTCGAAATGCGTCTAATTTGAACCTCACATCATCCTATCTCAGTCCACTGTTGGACATAGGCCTATTACTTATACGTATAGAGTATAGACGCATTAGCACGTAAATCGTATGTAATCGCCACGCTGGGCAAGCGGATTTGCGGTCGCAGTTGTGTGTCCACTATGATGACGCTGCTGCCCATCATCAATATTCAATTAATCAATGGCTAGTGACACATAAATCCTTTGGTCGACTCTTCGGGATCCCCTCCTCATCCACGGGAGGAGGTGGGGTGGTAACACATGTACCTATTCTTAATGCCGTCACCACGCGGTGCGTAATTTGATAAAGAACACCGTCGATTAATAAAGCTCATAATCAGCAGTCCCCATAGCAGCAGGTGTAGTATTCTCTCTGAAGACAGAGCGGCTTAAAACATCCAGATTTAAACGGTTTACTACGGTTACAATTGTTAAAGATTCTAAGATCACGTTACACTGGTTAGCGAATTCGACTCCTGGGTTGGACCAATGGTAACACGCCAGGGCCACCTCGGTGCGCCCGCGCCGCTAATCGCTCATCTTATCTTGTCTCCGCATTGTTTGTTTATAGTAACAGGTGATCACCGTCATTAGGGTCGGGTGACCGCCGCCCGCCAGACGGGCCTTACCATGACACGAACAGTAGCCGTACCATGAGTTGTCGCTACGTTATTTTATTAACGCGCGTTTACTTTCTATCTGGTTCGCTCGCTCTGATATGCGAGTACGAGCGGGATGGATAGAAAGTAAACGCGCATTAGTTAATAACGTAGCGGAATGTCAAGTATAGGTTATGTTAGGTTACACCTACTCGATAGATACGTAAATCTGTAGCTCTATCATGAGATTACACTACGTTAATAACACCGCGCAATCTCATGGTACGGCTACGGGCTTTAAAAACGCGAGCACGATACAATACGCGCGCTATATGTATCGAGTAAACGCTAACACAATCGTCACTTGACAACTGATGGTTCGTTACTAGAGCGAGCGAGAGGAATTGAAAGTGAAAGCAGCGACACCGTGAGTTCACGCCGCCAACTGATGGTAAGGACACAGCATATAGTTGCCAACCGCATATAATGCGGTGTATAATATACTATAGCGTATTTCCATTAATAGCGCGAGTGGTAGAATCGAGCAATAGGTACTTACTTATAGACTCGAAACCTCGGCAAAAACTATTGAGACCGGAGAGGAACGCGTTCAAATCGGAAAATATTTTACTCGGAAATATTGCCGTACGTTATGCTAAGATGCCAATCGCTAAAGCTCAGCAACATAGCGTAGTTAGTCTCACTCGGACATTCACTGTTATTAGTGCGACAAAGATAGTTGGATTTCGGTCGGTCGCGACTGGCATCTTGGCTACGAACCCTGGATGCTTAGCCAAGTTGCCAATAGCTAATGCTTAGTAGCGTATCGTAGTTTTCCCTCTCTGTCACTCTTTCATATTAGTGCGACAAAGACAGTTAGCTGCCTTTCGTTTACGATTGACGATTAAGCGTTAGCGATTGGCAACTTGGCTAAGCATCATACTTTAATGAACGTTGTGGCCTTAAAACCAGCTGGATATGGATACAGAAACTGCATCCTTTCAGGATAGGCCACACAAGGGGGAATGTGTGCGGATTATCACTGGATTTGTTTTGTTTTTAGCATAAATTTGTTTACTTAAGACAGTTACAATTATTCTTTTTTTGTCTTATAATTTTAAATATGTACCGTATTTTATGAATGTTCATTGGAAGATCATTACGTTCGAATTCTTGGCTCACTGGCGTAGTCATTATCATTAGTGTCATTCGCAACTTAACAAATTCGATCGAATCCAATATCATTTAACTTCAGTTTTATAAATTTCTTGTGACGTAATAGGTATATAACATCGTAGAATAAATAAGTAGTAAGGAGGTAAATAAATTTGTACACAATGTAATTAACTAATAAATATAAGGGCCTCGGCAAAGAGTACGATTTTGTACCGTTTGGCATAGAAACTTTAGGTTCATGGGGCCCCAGTGCACGCGTATTGTTAGCTGAGATCGCGACACGTCTGGTTGACGTATATAAAGACCGAAGAGCTGGCGACTTCCTCGCACAACGCATCAGTATTGCGATACAGCGAGGAAATGCCGCTAGCATCCTCGGTACAATGCCACAAGGACCAATCTTAGATATAGGTAGGACTAATTATTACCTAGTTTAGTTAGATTGTATAAAATGTAATTTACTTAATATTTTCTTCTGTTACCGAGAGTTACTCATGAAATAAAACGATTACTGATTAATATCGCGTAGGTATATTAATTAATTTAACTACCTACATCCTTGCGTTTCGAACACTTGACTGCAGAGTTCGTGGTCTACTGATGACTGACAATGGAGGAATGAACTTTTGGCGTAAGTTTTTCTTGAACTTTAATTATTATACGTATGAATTTGCAATTGACATTGGATAGCGCAGCGCGGACCTGTTTGAGTCACGAGGCCCCAATGTCAACAGTTGCGATCTCAAGGAAATTCATGCCATTTTATCGAATCACTACTTAGTGCTAATTATCATTGGTGTAAAAATGCTACCGCTAGGCTGTCTGGGTGACACAAGAACAAGCCAAAGCAGGAAACTCAAAAAAACAACAGTGAAGTAAAAGTACCAGTGCCCTTTTTTATGCAATCTCGCCAACTATTACATAAACCCTAGAGGTTTACAGTAGTAGCTTCCTTGTACGTAAATTTTTATATTTAATTGCAGTGAATAAATAAATAAAAAATAAAAAAATGTTGGACTAGTATTTGACAAGTGCCGTTTATGTGAAAGTGGGGTAAATTCATATTTCGGATTCTTTCTTATTCAAATTTAACTTATTTACTATGAAATAAAGTGCAAATCCGGAATAGCTAGTTTTAGTGCAGCGTCGATCACTGGTTCTGGAATCCTTATTAATGATAGAAAAGTCCATCGTCCAGAAGATCATTTCTAACTAATTTTCTGTTTCATTAACTTTGCTACTATTTCTAACAGATCTTCTAGTGCAACTTTTATAAGCCTAAAATAATTATTTAGATTAGCTACTAAATGCCAAACTATACAAGCATATAATTATGTATCTATCAACTGTTATAGTGCAGTAGTGTGTAATATAATTATATATACCTATTAAACTGTTTCGAGAACAAGATCCATTATAATTTAATTCATTTTATTTAAAAACCATCCATACGGACACCTCAGAAGCAATTATTATTTATCCTTATTTTGATTTCTATAAGTATTTGAAATGTATATTTCCTTGTTATTATTAAACGGATTAACCAGAATTATTTAACCTCGAAGTAAATAAGTAATAAAGTGTCATTAACGAATGAGAAGTTTTGTGTTTATAATTACAAAATAAATTAAAAATAAAAACGGACTTCGACCGATTTCTCCAAGATCTCATCTACAAACCCCGACTTGGTGTTAAAGGAACCATCTCTGGGTTACCTATACCCGTTCGAAAAATCTCACTTACGGCACAAGTAAATGTGTAAGTAAATAGGTACATTACATATATATCTATGTATGTGTATGTAATGTAATTTAACTAACGTTCATGTCCTAACTATCGTAGTTAGCAACGTGCCCAGAATTTTAAAATAAACACGTCTGACGAAACAACATAAGTAAATGGGCCTAGGACGAAATAGCGTCAGTAATTTGCCATTCTATGGGGTCATTCACTTCAGGTACCTACCTTGCGTTTACCTACACATAGCGTAACTCGCTCGTAGAGACACTGAAAGACGAGAGAGATGTGTACTTATTAACGCACTTAATGGTGATGACAGAGGAAGAGTAATTACGAACAGCACTCTTCCAGATTTCACACGATGAAAGAGAAGGATGAAGAAGTGACGGCTGGCGTTATCCTTTTACCTTACTGAAATCAATCTATGATTGGCCGGATGCCATGACGAGGTGATACTGCTAGTGACGTCACTGTTCTGTTTGTTTAATGATACTAGTTCTAAATGAGCAACGTGGTGATTAATGCACGCAACTCATTATTATCTTCTTCAAATAACAATTTTGGCAAGTTCACGGTAGTTACGTCGTAATTAAGAGACAATAAACCATAGTAGGTAGTTCGGTTCAAAAAACAAGATTTAAATGTCTGAAATATACCTACAGATATTATTAAACGTAACCTAATACGAATGTGACTGTACCTACAGATGTCATGCATTAGTAGGTACATTACGATA
The DNA here is from genome assembly GCA_025490895.1 of Thaumatotibia leucotreta. NCBI lineage: Eukaryota > Metazoa > Arthropoda > Insecta > Lepidoptera > Tortricidae > Thaumatotibia > Thaumatotibia leucotreta. The sequence goes on along the minus strand of JALPQI010003506.1, from coordinate 5,488 downwards.
CAAGTGGGAACAAAATTAAGTTCGAAACGAGCGGCGATAAATTAAAACACGACCGAAGGGAGACGTTTATCGTACCACATTTTTCAATATAGATGGTCCACCCAAGTTTTTCACATAACATAAAAATAACCACTTCTCGCACTAGAGCGTAAAAAACCCACTACCAAAAAAATAACAGTACTGAAAAAAAAACTTTTCCTTCGGGCTTTTCACGGAAATATCCGAATTTAAATATATTGCTTTCAGTGCTAGGCAGACGCAGCGTGGGACGTCCACCCACAAGATGGACAGACGACCTTGTGAAGGTCACCGGGACACGCTGAATGCAGGTCGCATCTAACCGGTACATGTGGAGGTCCAGAGGGGAGGCCTATGTTCAGCAGTAGACGTCTTATGGCTGAGATGTTGATGATGATGATGAGTGCTATAACAATGAACACTGCAAAACCATTGAAATGAAACTAATCGAGACAAAAAGATAAATTCGGATAGTACCGTGAAAATACGAAGGAAAAGGATTGTTCACAACATCTGTACTAATTGTTCTACTTGTTGAATATTATTCTTTTCTATACTTCGGAGAACAATGGCGTTTTGCTTCAGGTTTGAGATCATTTGGTTTTTTTATTCAGAGCTCTAACAAACGTGAGACGCCGTACTGGAATTTTATAAACCAGAAACAATACCTAAGAACTGCTATCTGATGCAATCTGAGGCAAACTGGTGAGAGATGAATTTTCCTATGGTCGCGTTAACTCTAAAAGTAACCTCGTTAATTTATCCTAACCAAGTGGCTTATGATGGTCCCGTTTTATCTATTTATCGTGCTACGCATCACTCTCGCACTTACATAGGTACTTGTTAGAACGTGACGGCAATACCGACAAACGATTAGACGCGGTACCATCATAAGCCTACAATAAGGCAAACTCACAACTCTACAGTGGAAAATTGACGTAGGTACAGCCAACCAATTGGAAGATTGGAACCCTAGCTAGACAACTCAGGAGCCATGTCAAAGTGACGCTATATGTAAATCGTAAGCGATTTCTCATTATTTTTAAATTTTATACGGTTTTTGTACCTATAGTGACGTAGGGTCTGGTTGAGTCTACAACACCTACCCACGGACATTCCTCCGGAAAAGGGAGTATGGAAAGGAAGATTTGTACAGAGGACACTTTTATCCCAAAATTTTAATTTAAAAATCAGGAGAAACAGAGAGTTCTATCAAGAAGTGAGTTTTCTCATTCTATGACAGAGTACATACTATTCTGAAGTTTGGTCAGTATATTCTGAAGCAGATTTCTAAGTTTGCCATCAGTGGAACTTTTATTTTAGCTTAATGTATGTATGTGGAATCAGAAATTAGTACTTGTAGCGCAAAAGGCGTTTACGAAATTAACAACTACGAATGACGAATGTTTTAAACACACAAAGAAAACGGAAATACCAGTCATATTTATGATGTTATCAGGTAATATTTACCTAAAATAAGACCGGAAATTATAACAACGAGGTTACTATAAATAAAGCACTACCTACATAGCTTATTTACTGGATAGGTAGGTATGAAATAGATCAAAACAATATTATATTGATGAACGATATCAATAACGACTATTTATAGACCAGGGAAATTTATCAAACCTACGAGTTTATGAAACCCCTAGGGGAATATACTATACACGGTGTTTTCCGAATTACTAATATTGATGTCACACTGAACACACCGTAGCACCAATAGATGACTGCCACCCAGAAGTTGACTGATAGGCCTAAAAATGTAAATAATTAAATCAGGAATAATTTTACACGCCTGGGAGTATTTTTTTCACACGCGGCAGCACTATATCGAGTGTCACATGCGAATTCTCAGACAATTAAGCCACGCACGAGGCAGTGAGCGATCGTCGAGTGTGCGCTTCGCGCCAAAATTGCGTTTTATATGGGATCCTTATTAAGGAAAGCCCTCAAAAATTTAAGCATTTAATTACGTAAAAAATCGAATATGGCTTTTATTTCCTTGATTCACTTTAGTATAGATTTTAGACTAATATCTCTATTGTGTATATTGTAAATAATACTTATTTTTTATTTATTTTATGAGATATTTGCTGGTCAAGTTATGGTTCCAATATTGTGTGTTCGGGCCAAAAGATGAACGACGGTCAACTTTTGGGCAAAGGCTCGAATTTTCAAATGCTTGTGTAAATTAAAATAAAATAGCTAGATGTAATATTTATATATAAAATTACAATCAGTTTTGTAGTTGATTTTTAGACCAAAAGATGAACGATCCTTTTTTCATGTAACACGTTTTAAAGTAATTTACTTTTGTATGGAAACGGGATTGTTCAACTCAAGAACCGCTGTCCAAAACGTGAACTAGGAAAATTTACTGGTTCATCTTTTGGGTTGGATTCCAATAAATGAATTCGAATCAATTTAGTTCGTTCATTTAGTTGATGCGGAACTGATTTTATTGAACGATTGAATTTGGGAAAAGTTAAACTTTGGTTCTTAGAGATCAGATTGTTACACAATGTACATCGTGTTTATATTTCATTAAAAGAAGGTTCTTTAGGTTAAATACAATTAATTTATCTAATAAACCAACATTTTTACTATGCTCTATTCATCTATTGGAGTCTTGGCGTTCATATATTGGTCTCGCTATATTGCAATTATGCTGGTTCATCTATTGGGGTCAAATTGTTCAGTGATAGGGCACTTTGTTCAACTACTGGGAAATTTAGGTCCTTTTTTAATATAATAATTTTTATAAAATTATTGAAGTTTAATACGAGGCTCAAAAATAACTTATTCTAAACTCAATAAAATGTGGAATCATATAAAAAAATAAAAATTGATGAATATGAGTTACATCATATAGAAAAAAATATTGAAAGTTGGGAAAGTTGCTTAACTGTTCATCTATTGGTGATTTTACCCTATATACAAGTTATGCTGAACAACTTTTAACATGAGACCCCTTAATATAAAAAATATTTTTTCTTCCGTATTGGTTACGTAATATCGGCATTTTGTATGGGAAAGTGTTTTTGCGTATTCGTGGTTGATACGATCCTAAACGTTGCTTATTTATAAATACGGTGTGTGCGAAGGTGACTCGGAAAAACAGTGTATGATTGATGATTAATTTCCACGCAAATTTGATTCTTGATTATCTTTGATCATTCCAGTGTGTCATTTGAATTAACAGAATATTATTGAAATTTTTTGGCAAATTTAGTTGATAGTTTCAGGTTTTCTTTTGAGGGTGTTTCTATGCGATTTTTTTACGAGTTTTTATTGTTCATTACCATCACCACTTTATTTTCCGTTTTATCGTTTTATAAAAGCAAACGAGACTATTATGCCAGAATAGCAGACAAACATGCGTCTGCTACAAGACAATCGAAAATGACTCCACTATTTATACGCAGTTCGTCAGTAATCTGGGAATGGTAATGACTTGATTGGTGCGACTGAATAATCGCATAGAGTTCTTGAACGGTGTTGGTGGTACCGTATCGTAAAACCAACATCCTTAGATAAAGTTACGCAAAAAATTCAAGGAATTTTATCACGTAATTAATCACAGGTAGCGATGGATATAGCTATCAGTCACCTTTTTTAGGTACCAAAACTAAAATTATTATCATCACATTCGTTAAAATTATCACGTTCAGAGATCTATCAGCAGTCAAAATATAAGGAAGATAAGCCCCGGTGGCAACCAACATATTTTATCGGGTGTTAGGTTGGCTAGCCACTGAATTTAGTTTTTATCGTAGGTAATCTTGTAATGCTAGTTTTACAGTTTGTCCGATAAAGGAGATAGTATTCAATATTATCATGCGAATAGTTCAGAAATATTTGTTTAAAATAACTGTTATTTAGGGTCCGAAGTCCGAAAGGTTCAGGTGCCTAAACCACTGGGTTTTAAGAAGAATTCTCGAGATCTTATGGTTTTAATAATAATTGTAGGTACCGGTATTGGTATTATACTTACCTGACTGAAACAGGTAAATAGAACACTACAATACTGTAGGTAATTATCAGAGATCGCACAAATGTGCATCATTGTTCGGAATAATAATACGAATTTATTTAAATTTAATTTCGAAGACTTAAGGTATTTACAAAGATTTTCATAGTTACCGGTATCAAATTATGTAATTTTCAAAAAAACTATAAATAATTTAATCAACTTTGGAGTCATTTCCATATTATTGCGAACAGTGACGACCATTTGTCCGATCTCTGGTAATTATGCATAAGATGTACTATTTTTAGATAGGTCACGCTCCGTAGAATTTGATTATTTATAAATATTTTACGTCAGTCAATTTTAATACAATCTAGGTAAACATTTTTCTTGATTACTAAGAACGTTACCTAAATTGTGTGAATAATTAGTCAAACAAATACCTACACTAAAATATTTTTATTTTTTTGAAATGTGTAAATTTTCTCATTTAGCAATGTGTTTAGATACTTATCTGCTGTTCCGGGAGCTATAAAATATTATAGTATTTAAGGATTGCTCATAGCTCAGTCGTTACCATTACTTACAGATAATCAGTTAAAGTACCAGATAATTACTTAGGTAGGTAGGTATATCTACCTACATACGTACTAATACAGTGCAAATTATCAAAAATGGGCAAGCATCGATGCGATTTGAAGCATATTAATCTAATTAGCGTGTCTGCTAGTAACTAATGACAAACATAATACGAGATTATAATCAGGTTTGTTGAAGTTACTGTAGAGTGTCAGATATTATCTAATACATTGACAATTTCTGTTTTCCTCTTAGCCATTTCCTTAAATTCAAAGCACGTATATCTACGGTTAATTTGACGGTCTCTAAATACCTACATATTTTTGAAATTTTGACAGTACTTATTATAAATATTACAAAGGATGTTGCAACTCTTGGCTTCACCTTGGTATTACTTCAAATTATTCAAATGTTAACCGGACCATTTTTGTTCGTATAAAATTAAATAGGTATTTATATTTTAACTACTTAGGTAAAGTAGATAATGAGAAGTAGATGTTCAGTATGACGCGACTAAAATATATTGTACTGATGATTATTTAGTGTGTCCAGCTTAGGAACTTGGCCACATACATTGACAATTAAAGGGGCAGATTATTTAGATGGTACCTAATATCGATAATTATAGTTACAGTTAAATTATTAACTAATTAGTAATTAGTTAACCTACGGTTAAATTATTAAATACAATTATTAGTAATGTTTGGTATTACTATCCTTTTCTTAAGACATGAGAAAAAGAGGACTGAGCTGATTCATCTGACAGGTATCTTTAACTTCGTATTGAAAACGCAGCTCATAAATAGTCATAATATATAGATAAATATAATTTATAGGGGTTGCATTTTCAGGTACGTATATAGCATTTAGTGTGAGCGACCTTTGGGTAGGGCAAATGAATAAATGTCATCAATA
>JALPQI010003505.1:0-68452 GCA_025490895.1 Thaumatotibia leucotreta | reverse complement strand
ACAAATCCTGGACCCTAAGTTCAATTAAGGCTTGTGTTGTGTGCCACGTACAATTTATTACATGCATGCATATTAATATAATATAAATCAAAGTAATAGACAATTAACCAATACAACTAATTTGAATAAATCAATCCATATTTAATTCAACACTTAAGTGTTTTAAATTCAACGTATTCAGGAAGTAATTTGTCCCATAGTCTAAAACAACTACATAAAAGACGCCAAGATAAGAAATAACTTAAAACTCATTCTATTCTAGATCTCTAAACTATTCAGAGTTCATTGTTAAACCAGGGTAACACGAAGGGTTTCATGACAGCCGACAAAGGATGAAAGAAGGTACCAAGCAAAGTACATACGTGGCCGGAATACGTCTGCACGTTTTACAATTTGTTACATCGCTTAAATTGTAATAAAGCTCCAGAGTAACACCTACATTTGACTAAAATATCCGTATACACTTTGAACAATCAAAACCAAAATTCAACTCTGGAGTAAAATCTTAAGATTCTAAATTGAATACTACGTCTCTTAGTTGTGACGTTCCGCTTTGATCTAGTATCATGCGAGGCTTACAGAAAGAGGTGTACTGCGAATCCCGGATGGATACTGTTCGTATTCTATTTACCTTAACAGATGCCCTCATTATTCCCTAAGCATTTCTTACGACGGCAAGGTACAGAGATAGACAAATTGCGAAAAATCTTTAAGCAACTGAAGGGTTTCCTTTCATTTATTCCCTTTGTTTTATTTGTAGAAAGAGCGTAAACATTTGGGAATAACGTCGAATCCAATTCGGCAACAGGCAAAGCGTGATAAAATAAAACGAGGTATTTCATTCCCTTGGCAGCTATTAGATAATACTTGAAGGATAGTGACGTTCAGTGAAATGTCACAATGTCAGTGATGTATTGTCTGGTACTAAGAATAAATTCTATAATTGGGTTTGTTCTTTATTTTTTCGAAAGTTATATTTCGAAAACCATTTCGAGATCAATGATCGCTTAGTTGATTTATAATTATATTTTAACAAAATATTCAAGGAATACGGATTATATGTAAAAATATGAATAGCCTTTGTTTGACTTTACCCCGTTGCTAAATACGTAAAACCGTATTTAAAGATATAGCTTCTCTATGATTGTTGCTTGTCTCTGTAGTTTTACATCACTATTAATATGTTAGTCAGTTGTGTTTGTCAAAACAAATATTAGCATGCGGTTTCAATCTATTTTGATTAGAAAATCTCTGGAATTACTGTAAAATTAAAAATTACGGGGAATATTTCAATACCATAAATGTCCAATACATCAATACACTAAGTGTCTAATTAATAAAATTGTTAAAATTCGTAAGTTTTGTGCAAGTCGTTAATGTTGTTGTTGTGATACTGTGACACTGTGATAACTTTTTGACATGTGCCATTGTACTTATACAATATGCCCATGAGGAAAGGGAAAAAAATACAGCATATTCCTGGGGCCCAAAGGCTCAATTGCTATCTAATTTGCTCATGAATGTAAAGTAGGTAGGTACCCACAAATAGCACATCAAAGATTGACCAGTAAACAATATCAATTGACATCGAATTTTATAATCAAAGGTACCGCTCATCATAAGCATAATTACCTGTAATGTAGGATTTACAACCTAAAAATTAAACGTACTGTTTACCATAAAAGTACCAAACAAGATGTGCCACAATACAAATTACAGCTGTATTATTTTAATTATTATTTCAAAGTAAGACGCTTATTACACAAAATGTTGCCAATACCAGATTAGCTATAAAAATATAAAATAAAGGGTCATGGCTGTTTTACGCCAAATGGGTTCATTAAAGAAACCACTTCCATTAGCAACATAGTCTCCGCAATTACAAATACAACGATAGATGCACACAGAATTTGTCTTTGCAGAAAGTACAGTAGATCGGAACCGGTTTTTTAGAAAACCCTCGATATAGCTAAATATTTTACAATCTTTTACACTTTTTATGTAGCTTTCAACATTTTATGTAGGTAATTATTAACATCGTATTTTTGAATTACTCCATTAACTAAAAAAATACGAGTATATACCCAAAAACGAAAAAGAACGGAATTCGAACCGTTCTTTTGTATGGAGAAAAATCCGTTATCCGATCCCTGCAGTAGCCACTAAACGATCATGTAAGAGATATTTCTTACATCATAACCAAAAAAAAACTCAAAAACTCTTGTAAATGTAATAGAATAATGGTATTGCATAAGAAACTTTCTTGCGAAATTTCCCAGTAGTTCTATTATTTGCTGAACGAATCATCAGTTAATACTTAAATAAGGTTGTATCGTGATTTTAAAAGAGTGTGCATTTTTAAAACAAATAAAAAAATTGGAAACACTTTTCATTTTTGCGTTTCTGCGATATTCGTTTCAAAGAATAAACAGGCATATTCTGTTCCAAAGAAACAAGGTACAAATTCTGCTCGATAAAAAAAATATGTGAAAATCATTCATATATATTTAGCCTGAAGCCAACGCATTCAAGTGTAAAAACTAACTTGTAATGATGAAATTCTCAGAAAGTCATTCAATCGAAAGATTAACAATAAAAATATCGAGTTTGTATATTTCTCCTATGTTGTTCGTTTTCAAATATTACATTTAAAAATATTCACTGAATAACCGTCAAGTATATTCAAAGTTAAGTTTTAAAGTAACCAGGTACACTACATAATAAAAATGAATACAGGAAGCAGAAAAAATAAATTATTAAAAAGTTAATAAAATATTCTTTATTTATACCTAGTGGACTAACTTATTTCACATTTCTGAGAGGCAGTCCTTGGCAGCTGAGGAAATAAACGCTCAACAGAGCGGCGTCTGCGTTTAATAGTCCAAGACTGGTGCTTTTAATTACGTATACATCACTATGTCTATGGGCAAAGTGAACGATCTATAGGTATTAATACATATAAATAAATAAATAAAAAATAAATATCTTGGGACATCTTACACAAATCGACCTAGTCCCACGGTAAGCTCAATTAAGGCTTGTGATGTGGGTACCAGGCGACGATATATATAATAGATAGATGCATATAGATACTTTAATACATATAGGTACTTAAATACAATGTTCTGTATCTGAATCTAAAGTTAGAGACTACTTTTCATTTCGCCTCCCAAGGGTAGCGTAGCCTACATGGCTGTAGGTTGCAAAAACTTTCTGTTCTCGACCTTTGTATTTCATAAACTAGTTTTAATGCTGTCTGCGTTTTCGCATTTAAATAGCATGGACGTGAGTAAAACTGTTTTCAAGGCACATTCTAAGCATGTTCATTTGATACTACTTTTACGTATTTTAATTTTGTAGTAAATCGAAACCATTAATGTCAGAAAAACGTAAATTAAATCCCTCCACTGCATCTGGCGAGCTCCGAATTCACGATCCTTGGATTACTACTCTCTCTAGCTCCGTTGGAAGAACGGTGGAACTAGTAACAACTTTGAGTCTGAGAAAGAAGCAAATATTTTTCCGTATGCTTTAAAAATATAGCATTTATTTTTCCACCGTTAGTCTTCTTAACCACGTCTCATAACCAACTAAGCAAGCTTAAGGCGGAAATTTACTATCGCAAGGCTCAGCTGTACAATAAAGGCCAGCGTTCGCAAACTAGCCCGCGGGGCCCTGGATTGATGACCCGGCCCCCAGGTGATCCGGGCAAATTGCTACAAAAACATTCTCACTACGCGCTTTTTGCTTTATGACTGGCTGTTTCGGCCGTATTATCAAAAGGCGTGGGCTGTTCTTGAATCTCCCGTGAGAATAGAATAGTGAAAACTCGATATATACACGGTGTTTTTATTGATTTCCGTTAAATGAAAAGTAAGTTTATTTAGGTCAAAAATAATCAATTTCTCTAAGAAACTAGTGTCTTAACTCTTAATGTTTTGAGTTATTAAAAAAATAAGTTTAATGACTAAACAAGTGTATTGCAACCTTTATTACATTCTAATGTTTGACATGTGCCGCCAGTCATTCGAGATTTGATTCTTAAGGTTCTTTTACACTTGCCATTTCAATTATTATAGTATTAAAACGTAAAAAAAATATTTTACGAAATTAACAAAAGCCGATATACCAGGTAACCATGTTCCAAGTAACCTGTCCAATTTAACGGAAATGTAAAAAAACACCCTGTATAAATAAGAGCTAACACTAAGATGCAATGCGAAGTTGTAAACTGTCGTTGCTTGCGACATACTCCTAATCCAATGTAATTGATTTTGTATTGTCAACTATTTAGTTATCAAGACTTTAGTAAATAGGCCATATTTAAAAAATAAGGCCGTAACATTTCATTGAAGTTTACCCTGTTTTATTTTTATTAATGGCGGCCGCAATCAGTTCTCTGTAAGACACGACCCCCTCCGCTTAACTCTACTCAAGTTCTAATACGTACTTAAAACCCTTAACTTGGCAGTGTATCTTTAAAGATACATAGTCATTGACCCACTTTTTGTATTTTTTTTTAAGACAGAATTTTTTGCTCTACACAGCGGCGAGGAGGCTTTTTTAAAATTCTGCCAAGTTTAGGGTTAAAATGATTAGCTTATAAATATAAAGTTATTACGCATATTTATAGTGCAGTCAATTTAATTCTACATATTTATGTCGTATTCCGAGTAAGTACGTTTATTAATCGAATAAAAACAGTTTCTTAACATTATTCTTCCATAAAAATCATATTATTGTGATCGTCAACATAACTTTACAAAGTATTATGTGGCATCTACCAGAACACTTGCAAAAAACGTAATGTTTAAAAAGTTCATTATTATAATAGTTTCAATTGCACCACACAGTCGAAAGTAGACAGACCCCAAGGGCGGAAGACTTGGTTATCTCGACTAAGGGTGAGTATCGATTGCCTAGCCCTCCATCACCAAGGCTGTCGCAACTAACTTAGAGCTACTATCGAAATGCGAATGTAAGTACAATCAAAGAAATTCTCATAACTTGCACAATGAATTATAAAAATAGGTATAAATGTTACATCGTTGTCAATCATCATTTCAACAGGGTCGGGACTATTGAACATGGTCTTTGATAATTTTTTCGTTTTTTTTTTCTAAACCAGGATTAGTGCCAGCGTCGTTTCAATACCACGGCGCCAATTTTTGATGTGTAATTATTTAGGTGTTTAATAACTAAAAACTATCATGAGGGCTTAGATTAAATTTTTCAAAATGTTGTTTTCAGTACAGATGCTGCTCTTTTCTCGCGCTAGTGCGAGATATGGTAATTTTTTGTCAGGTCAAAATCTAGAAGGGCCATCTTTACTGAAAAAACGTCGTACTCGTATCGATTTAAAACACTCCCTTCAGTTGCGTTTGAATGTATCGTGTTGAACTTCATTTCTATCTTACTTGTATCGTAATGACTTTTTTGATCGAGAACGCTGCCATTTGAGTCATTCATTGTCTGATTTAGTTATCGTTTTTCGGTATTATTTTGAGGTTTCGATATTATTATTTTTAATGATACAACTATATTAAAAAAACACAGCATACATTTTTTAAGCTATTGTTTTGACCGAGTGGTTTATTTTCGTTTTTCGGATGAACAATGATTTAATTCGATGTGGTTTCATCCTACTAAATTAATTTGCTAATTGTACTAGATTAAATTTAAATTAAATGTAATGTAATACAGGCTTTAAGTCCAACATGTGAACGTACAGATATATTTACAGCTTTTAAAAAATAAGCTGCAGTCAACAAAAGCGTTTAACATTTATTTGTTTAATCGTCATTTGCTGACATACCAACGTCACAAAATGTAAAAAATACGAGTAACTCGTTTCTGTTTTAAACTGCGAAAGCTTTGCATTGGGTCAACGGTTGCTAGTGGTCATGAATCAGGGTGTCTGTGTCAGTTAATTGCAGTACGGAGATATATGTACCTAGTAACTACGTAATTTGCTTGGTCTTTATATGTATATGGGATAAAGTTGTTTTTGTGGTGATTATGTAACTGGAAAAAAACAAATATATTATGAAACAACTTGTACATACTTCAATAGTTAGAGCTATTCGCGTTCGCAATTAATAACTTTCTTACTTTATTTTAAAATACCCTCCACATTACAAATCATAGCATCATGGAATACTTACATCACTTACTTAGAGCCTGTTCACACTAGCGATTCACTTGGGCGATTTCTATACAAATTGACCTCTTACTTACTCTTGTATAGAAATCGCTTTTAAATCGCCCAAGTGAATCGCTAGTATGAACAGGCCCTTACTCAAACACCAAAATAGGCGATAATGATAGCATGACCTTCAGTACAACGTGCATTGCCCTTATAAAATAATAATCATCAAATAAAAATAAAAAAATACTAATTTTAACCGATTTCTTCATGTTGCAATCATCAGACCCGTTCGATTAAAAACAAAATTTATATAAATATCATCCCTAAGAAAATACCATAGTATCACAAGAACTGAACTTTCAATTGGTAAAAAGTATTCAAAATATATTATAGTAATAGAAATGTAATTTGTTTGCATGTCGTAGTATTTATATGTATGTATACATATAATACATGTGGGCTTGTACATGTACAAGTATAATATTCCCGAAACAGAATGAATTCAGCGTACAAGTTCTTGTATTTCTCCAAAATTCTCGTTCCATGTAATAACAGCTGCAATGCAAGATACCTACTATTAATACTATTATTTTAACTGCACGGCATTTTAACAGCATTTCTACGGTCATTACGTTTTTCACCGCTGTCACTCACAGTTACCATGTACACATGGAAATAGGTTATTTGAACTGCAACAAAATGTATATTCAACGATATTTTCACATTTTCAGAGCATGTCTGTACTGCAAATAAAAACGGCAAAGGTTTTAAAGTGTAACTGCCTGAAAACGGTAGGTAAAGTGTAAAAATATACCCCAAAATTAATTGAACGTAATTTTACTTATACCGATTCTCACTGTTATGTATTAGCGAGAAAGAGTAGTTGACAGTTTATTAAAGGAAGACATTTAGTCATTTATTGTTTTGAATGTCTTGGAAGTCGATCAGGCCCGGAATTTAGAAGCAAGAAGAATTATCATAAGCTATTGCATGTAATTTCTTTCGATCTAAAACATTTCCAGCTGGAACAAAATGGTAGCACTATAATTTCTACTAGGTATACAAAACCTACAACGAAATACAGAAGCAGAGCAAGTCAGTAAAATGGCTTCTTATCTTCTCGAGCGAGACCAATGCATTTTAATATAATTTGAATTATTTCTGCATGTATTATTATGCTGATTGTTTTTGTTAGGATTTTGAAGGGAAAAAAGTACTAAAAGTTGCACGAAATTTTATTTTGATTGCGTCTCAACAAAATGATTCCCTTTGTCAGACAAGACTGACTGGCAAACCCAAAGTACACGAAATCCGCTTTTCTCAAAATTCATTCATACTCGTATACATCTAAGAAGAAAAAACTAGCCCATAAATAATAGCGACGGAATAAATAAAATTTCATTGCGTCTTAGAGAGCTAAACAATAAAAGTTATCCTATAAAACACCGTTTACTGCCCAATGGCTGTCCTGCACAGTCTCTTCATACAATATTTATGTGGTATACGGCACGGCACTCTCGGGGCATGGGGCAAGTTAAAAGCGAATCTTTACTAAGCACAAGGCGCCTACACTAAAATAGTACATTTCGATGCAAGTGCAAAAAAAAAAAATTTTCGACGAGGGTGAAAGTTGGAGACCGAGTGAAACGAGGGCGACAATCACCCGAGTTAAAAAGCAGTTTTTACACGTGTATCGAACGACTTTTTTCATAACATGTGCCTTAAAAAGAGTAATTTACGCACGCAAAGCGTGCGCAAAGTTTACTTTTCCGTTAGGAAATAGTACATTACGACGCAAGTGCGAAAAACATGAAATTCGAAACGAGTGGCAATGTGTTAAAACACGACCGACAGGGAGTGTTTTAAATCGACACGAGTTACGTGTCTCGTACGTCGTTTTTTAGTAGAGATGGCCCTCCGAAGTTTTGAACCTGAAGTAAAATAAGCCACTTCTCGCACTAGAGCCTAAAAAAAGGCACCATCTGTACTAAAAATTTCATTTTCACTTCTCATACTCAAAAAATGCACCTTTATGTCGTGCGTAGATGACATAAAATCGCATTTTATGGTCTAGAGCATAAAAGTAATCTTTTTTTCTAAGGCTAAGGTAATCTGATCCAACAGCCAAATAGTTAAAACATAGCACAATTTTATTGAGCAATAAAATAGTGTAGCTAACAAAACTTGTTACATTATTAAGTTCAATATTGGAATTATTTATTGTCTGTCCTTAAATTTAGTAAATCAATTAAATATATATCGATTATCGTTCAAAAATGCTCCTAAATGTTTGACTTGACAGAAAACCGAGCAACTGAAACTCTGAGCACAGGTTGAAAATTAAAAAATAAATTAAAAAACCGGCCAAGTGCGAGTTGGACTCGCGCGCAAAGGGTTCCGTACCATTATCAATTTATAAAAAAAAAATACAGTTAAATCAACCTACCTCAAAAACTATAGGAGATAATTTCATCAAGCCAAAAATCGTTGATAGAGTTTATTATTGTGCATAACATATATTTATTTTAGAATTTTATATCGCGTAGTTACTTAAACTACGCGATATAAAATTCTAAAATAAATATATGTTATGCACAATAATAAACTCTATCAACGATTTTTGTAGAACCTCGCCTGGGACACATTTTTCAGACTTTGAGAGCTGATATCTCGAAAACGATTTGCTTAAATAAAGATGAGATTTATAAACCTTCATATCATTTTCAAAGACCTTTCTACGAATACCCTACACGCTTATATACAACTTTTTTTTTTTTTTTTCATAGCCTATTTGGTGTCCCACTGCTGGGCAAAAGCCTCCCCTCTCTTCCTCCAATCGTCCCTATCCATGGCCAGTTCTCTCCACCTCACGTCGTACGCATCCATGTCGTCCCGCCATCTCCTCTTTGGTCTGCCTCTGCTCCGTTGGCCATCTTGTGGCTCCCAGTCAGTTAGGATTTTAGCCCAATACGACGGATGCATTCGGCAGACGTGCCCCGCCCATTCCCACTTGAGCTTGGCGGCCTTCATACCCACATCTGTTACTCCGATCTTGGAACGCAGGTCGGTATTTCGTATACGATCTGTCCTACGAACACCCAAAATGCTGCGCTCCATAGCTCGCTGACAAACCTTGAGTTTGGACTTTTGAGCTTCAGTCTGAGACCAAGTTTGAGCGCCGTAGGTTAGGATGGGCAGGATACACATATCGAGGAGTTTGCGCTTAAGCGACAGTGGGAGGTTGCCCTTCATTAGCGTCTTCATGGACCAGAAGCTCTTCCAGGCGTTTGCGATACGACGATCGATTTCCTTGAACTGCCTGTTTTCGAAGGATACTATCTGGCCCAAGTAAATGTACTTATCGACATACTGAATATCCTGCCCATCTACCGTTACCCTACGTTTCACGCTGTTGGTCATCAGTTGTGTCTTGGCTCGGTTCATAGTAAGTCCAATCTCAAGACTTGCCGTGCTGAGGTCCTGAAGCATTATATACAACTAAAAAAAAAAATTCTATCCCCCAGTTACATGTATGGAGGGCCCCCACCCCAATGGTTTTTTTTACAATTTAGTATCAAAATCCTGTAGCGGTTCATACAACACATATCCTTATCAAATTTCGTTACTGTGGCATTTATAGTTTCCGAGTAAATCGGCTGTGACAGACGGACAGACGGACATGACGAATCTATAAGGGTTCCCTTTTTGCCATGTTGGCTACGGAACCCTAAAAATGAGTTGGCGGGTATTGGTTTTATATTTTTCTTCTTTCGCTTTATGACAGCTCCGTTGTGTAAATTGCAGTGGAAAAGTGTTTGTGTTTTACTTTCCTCGCAAACGAAGTGAAAAGCAGAGTGTACAACATGGGCATAAATGTCCATTTTTACCCTCGTCTACTAAATATTTTGGTCTTCGCTTCACTTAGACCAAAAAATTGCTTCGGTTAAAAATGGATCACTTTATGCCCTTGCTGTACAATCTACTATTTCCTAACTAGTGCGCAAAAACGAACTTTGCGCACGCATCGCGCGCGGTAATTTCTCTTTTTGACGCATTTGTTATGAACACAATCGTTTCCCTCTGCAAAGAAGCAATTTTTTTTTATGCTGGCTCAAGGTTTGCCTTTTGATAGTAAAGTTGATGACGTCCCATTTGCAAGCTGAATATTATTTTCGTAGGTAGGTACCGATGTCTTGCAAAATCCTTTTCCTTCGGCATTTCACGGAAATGTCCGGAAACGGGCTCATATTGTGTGTCGCAATCAATTTAATTATCCATTTCACTGAAGCTAATTGACACAGAAGGATAAATTTCGACGTTTCTCAGACGGCTTTAGATTATGATTTAGAGGTTCGGTAAATTGGCTTTTTTTCTTATCGGTTCCTTGACAAAACATGTGTGACGTCGATGGAAAATTAATGGTATTTATAAAACGATCCCTATCTATT
This sequence comes from Thaumatotibia leucotreta, assembly GCA_025490895.1. Taxonomy (NCBI): domain Eukaryota; kingdom Metazoa; phylum Arthropoda; class Insecta; order Lepidoptera; family Tortricidae; genus Thaumatotibia; species Thaumatotibia leucotreta. Next base: position 57,856 of record JALPQI010003505.1, on the reverse strand, counting down.
GGTGCGGTTGCACCTTTATGCGGTATTTTAGTTTATTCAACGGATACTAAAATTATTTCAGTAAAGCATTGGTATGAATAAATTGAAAGCAAAGAATGAATCCGCTTATAACTTATAGCAACATTTTTCAAGGGTCTGTTCCTATTCCTTGTCTCTTATATTATTTATAAGATTTCGGAAAAGTACCTGCGGTATAATTATTTATTGGACACTTTTTTCCTTTCAGAGGGAGGGAATTTTAATGGACAACGTTATCGGTAAATCCTGATAATGAATTACGAATGTTTTCAAACTTTGTTTCGGTAAATTCCAACGGTCTCCTCCTCCTTAAAAATACGTGTAATGTTATTTATTTCAATAATAGGTAAAGTAAGTGAGATGTATTAATATGGGGTAGTTTTGTATTTGCGTAGGTATCTACCTACGTACGAATAATAAACCAGTCTTGAATATACTCGCGTGCTATGTTATTTGGCTCCCGTGTATAAACCTCAGTAAATACATAGCAGTAAGAATAAATCTAAGTTGCCTCAATAGACAATTACATAATAATACGCATAGTTAATAGGGGAGGCCTACATCCAGCAGGCCTATCATAGGCTGATAATGACGATGATGATGATGATGATGTGGATAAAATAGGACACTTTGTACTATTAAAATTAACATGTACAAGTAGAACAAAACAAAATTCCAGGCGAAATTTCATGTACATTGTACGAACATACACTTCTCGCAATTTATGAGAATTAACAGAACGGAGACGCAGATGTTCCCGTTCTTAATTACAAAATCTTAGCTAATACTTCTCAGGGTCCAAGAAACTGTTTATTTTATCTCGGCTACCCTTTGTTTTGCTCTAAAACTCGGCAAAACAAATAAAACGGTAAAGGATAAGCCAAATTGGCAACAATTGTCTTTGAGAAATCTCTAATTGGATTTTCACTTTTTTGGGCGTAATAATGGTACGACTGAAATAATAATGATTTGAAAACAATTGACGTTTGTTCATGAATAAATTTTAAAAAGTATATTGTACATTAAACATCTTGTAATATTAAGCATCGTCTTGTGCATAATAGTTATAGGTTATTGGTATGAAACATTATAAATGCAATAGTAAACTGGCGAAAATAGCTTAAAATAATAAACAATACGTTTCCACAGAATTTTAATCTTAATAATAAGACAACATCTACTTCAATAAAGTATTATGTATTCAAAGCCATATCCTCGCAGAATAGAGTCACGACAAAAATGAAATGGAATTCAAGTCAAAGATTATAGCAACCAGCATAGAGATAACACGACAGAGAATCGAAATGAACACAACCAGCAAGCAGAACACTACATAGTACTCACCTAAAACCACCTCTTGCATACAAATATGACTCCCAGGTATGTAACTATTGAATGTTTTACTCTTCTTATAAGAATGCAAATTTTACTGTTTTCACTGTTCCCAAGCAAGATAGCCCAGAGGTGCACTGTCATACTGTCGGGTGCCTATTACTAAGTTCCATTACCGAATAATGTTGGGAATAAACGGTTTTCAGCGACCTTTTCCCAACTTCGCCCACTTACCCGGGACAAATTTGGCCTGTATTTGAATAGTGCTGAGGCGTGCTTTCGTAGAATCCGAGATGCGAAGACCTCGTTATTGAGCTACTTAAAAAACTGGCCTAGTGTGAATTCCATTTGTGCTCTTAGGGTTCCGAGCCATTTCGAAGCCTCCGTAGGTTTGATAGTTACTCCGCCTACGAGATTGGAGGTTCTAGTGTCTTATCCCGATCAGGGCATTTATTTGCATCTTTAACTTGATTATTTGTGCCGTATTTGAGTATTTATCTACATATTACATTATATATCATCGTCAATCCACAACACAAATCTTAATTCAGTTTAACGTAGGACTATGTAGGTCTATTTGTGTCCCATGATTGTCTCATGACATGATATGATAAGATTTATTTCCTCGATATTGGCTCATCCTTTCTTGAGTCTATTGTTATTTTTGTTTTTCATGATATTGACAAAAAAAGCACATTTTATGGGGAATTAACTATCTGTCACGATCATGTAATTACAGCTTACTAACAGACTGGTTGACGGACCACGGGGCATAATAAAATGGTAGTTATTTGGCCGGTGACGGACCCCTAAGAACCCTTAGACAAAAAGTCTGTCCAATGGTCGGTACTATTGTATAATATGCTCTTATGGGTCGTTAGTATTTTATGGAATAGTACTTGTACTATTTAAGTATTTATACCAAATAATATTGTATTGCGCGCTTGAAACCAAACTTTACTAGTCTTGAAACTGAACCAATTGGAATCCTGGGTCACTCAAGTCAAAGTAACGCTGTAATTTTGATATGGTTCTAGAATGATTTAGGGTTCCAACAAGTTGAGATTATACATAATTCTTTGGGTAGGTATATACAAGTACAAACCCCCTTATTCATATATTATATGTCTCCAAACTTAACAAACCGCCAAGTATTGTTTATCCCTTTCTATTTTATAGTTTCGGTCTCAACAATATGAGACCGAAAAGGACGAACAATACTTAGCGGCTTACTAAGTTAGGAGACGTTTATGAATAAAGGGGTAAGGCACTCGAATAATTACTTCTTATTTTTAAACATACGGCTTCGCGTGATTACTTATTAAAGTAAAGCAAATGGTACTTTATTTCTATAGTTTACTGTTCTTGAAAAAAATTCTCGTGAATTGTATTCAAATTTCCAAAACAGTAAAAATAACACTTAGCTCATAAACAATGTCCAAAACGAAAGCTATTCGTTGAAAGTTTTAAAACAAAAGCCTGCCATAGTGCAGCAAGTCCACTTTTATCTTTTCTCCCTCTAAATTCAGTAAATTTGTGAAAATGTCGGGCGGAAGGCATTGTTACAGTAATTTCAGCCCGCTTCCTGTTAGCCACATGGCAATTACACTGACTCTTTGTCTTTACATTTAGCTCAAGAATAATTAACCCACAATCTATACGGCTTAAACTCCTTCTTTTTCAAGGCTTCATTAATGTCTGTGCTCTGTGTCTTTATCTTCTTAATTGAAAAATGTGTTTTTTAAGTACCTATCGTTGATGATTGTGTTGAGATGAATGCTTTTGAATTGTAAGACATATTATGCAAGCATATCATTATACACTGAAAAAAATTATACAAAATTATTGTGATACATTTCCAGTAATAAACCGTACGGATCAATCAAAATTGTAGTATTCTTAGTATTCCCTTTAGTGACTGCTTGAAAGACACCTCAGGTCGACACGTAGCTCATTCCGGAACATATTCTTCAGGCCTCAGCAAGCCATAGAGGCGTACATTTTACGGAAACAAAACACATTCACCGAAAATGCCGTACCTTTTCGCAAAATTCGGTTCAGCTTGCGTTTAGCGCGCTTACAGAAATTCGTGAGAATTCTGTACCAACCAACCGTGCACGGTTAGTTCGCAGCGGAATGTCTAAATTCACCTATGTTTTTGCTTTGTTCCCTTTAAATTAGAACCAAACTATGTTTAGTGCTGACTTTGGCTTCAGTGAACTGACCGTGCGTTGGAATACGGTGGTTGATTTTTAAACGCTGTTCATTGTGCTGAGGCGGTTTGGTGTTGGTTTGTTGATTTTGACGTGGAAACGGACGTTTTTGGAGTCGCTGTGGTATTCCGCTTATATTGCGTGTCCATGTCAGTACCGATTCCATATTAGTCACACTTTTAAGTGATTTGTCAATACTAGACGGAATGAAAGCAGTTGAAAATGTTGTAATGTAAATTTTTAATAAAAAATACCGTTTAAAACACTCACGAAATGTTTTGCCGTGAAGTTGTAAGCCACGTTAAGTAGAATACACAATATCTACCTTATTTGTAACAACGCTCAGCCTCTTGATGTTTCCTGAAACACTATCCTAACTTGGATCATCAATAATCTATATTCAAGCAGTCGTCTAAACATTTTGAATAAGCAGTCGGTAAGTCGGATAGTTAGCAAGTCGGCGCCGATAGTTTGTTCAATCAATCGCAACTTGCACAATCTTGTGTACGCTTCCAGAAAGTTCGCGAACGCAAACTTATCCACAGCCGAATGTGAAAATGCTAAATTGAACCAGTTCTACCTTCCGTATTCCGGTTTCTATAACTTAAAGAACATGTCATAGGAATACTCAATATAGGTAGGTAATTGTACAATGCTGTTTTCTAGATTATCTACATTGGTATCTACTAATACCAATATTTTGTATTAAGTTCTCAATATATAATGATAATCAATTGAAAAGGATTGATAAGATTTATTGGAATTTGCTGTTTCATTGAAAATAACGTTCCAGAGCCTTATATAAATGTAGTTCTATAAGGATCCAAAGTTTCAAGACGAATTTTTACTACTGCAGAATATTTTCGCGAACTAACTACCCACTTCATTCGTTATACGAAAATACTGTGTGAAAGCTCACCAACTGTGTGAGATTAAAAATCGAACAATGAATAATTAGTGCATCAGACGATGAGTCAATGATTGCACATTTTGTGATTAACGTACTGTCATTTCCTGATTTGTGTCGGCTTCCAATATTGACAATGGTGTCGCCAAAGTGAACGGATGCGCTTCAAGATTATTTATGTACATTCTGATTAAATTATATGTGGACTTCTATAAATTCCAACTCTTTGAATTGAGTCTTCTTCTACGTCGCAATCTCATGACTGAGGATCGTAAGCACCATAAGACTACTTTCGTTGAAGTGCACTCTAGACTGGTAGGCAGAATTTGCCATAAGACAGACAATTGCCATAAGTTACTGTCGTATTATTTTTACCACATTGATGTATGTACGATTGGCACTTTGTGTAGGCATACTGACATAATATGTATATACTTACTTAGTGAAGAGAATAATTTCAGTCCCTACGCTACTTTTCAACTGTATCACTCAACGTTCAACCCATTTAGAGCCCACGTAACGCACTAAGGTCACCTATCTAAAAAAGCCATAAAATTCCTTCCCCGTTACCGAAGCAGTCATAAATATGTATAGTGTGAATCAAGCATGCGTCGCGTATAAAACGACGCCGAAAATGCGATCTCACGGGAGGAGCTGCCACACCGCACTAGTTTACTGGAAATTGCTTTTGATAAAGAAATCCTTCTAATACATTCACTTACACTTCGCCATAGCATATCGAAATACTTGTATTTTCTTTGTTCTTTTAAATCAGTGGACAAAGGTACTTTACAACTCCGTATTCTAAACCTCCAGTAAACTTAAATTAATTATCACTTAACAAAACTAAAAATTTTGTAAAGCGTAAACTTAGAGCTAATATACACTCATTATAGTATTTGATAAAATAACTCTAAAGGAATGATAAAATACCCGAAGGATAATTAAAACTACAATAACGACGATAAGAGACCTTAGACATCTATTCTCCAAACATACATTATCTATGCCTATATTTTATTCATAAACCAATCCTGATATGACAAAGACCTTTAGGTACATCTCTAACAAATCATTATATTAACATTCTACCTTTAAGAGACTTTTATGTTTTAGATTTCTGTAATGCATGTTAGTTGTAAGATGTATTATTATTTTAAAAACGTCCCACTGAGCTTTTTGCATCATTCTTCTTCGGTCTGTGGTGTAGGGTTAGAAATGGAAGTAGATATTATTTTATAAACATGCTATTGTGTATGGTGATTCAAAAGTGCTTGTTGTTTTGCCTACTTGAAAAAAGGATCTTTTGACTTTGATAATAGCGATTGAAAATGCTATATATTAATATGTTCGTGCAGAAAAAAAACCATGTCGCTATGCATGGTTTTTATGAAAAGGATACTAGATTATTTCTTGGAAGAGATCTCAACATAATACAATAATAACACAGCATGTCGATGAAGTAAATTGACCAGGAGTAAATTGACATTCCAGGGTGCGCAACCAAGACGCCAATCGCTAACGCTTTAACGCTGGACGAAATAAACTGCGAAATGACGAATTAACTAATTGCCTTTGTCTCTCGAATAAGAAAGAATGACATAGAGAGCAAATTGGGATACGATACTGACCTTTAGCAATTGGCAACTTGGCTACTCACTCTAGGCATATATTATGATGGTCCCGTGTTTAATCGTTTGTCGTTGTTGCGGTCGTGTTCTAACAAGTATGTAACTGCGAAAGTGACGAGTAGCACGATAAATGACAAACGCGTGACCATCATATAAGCCACTTGGTCCAGGAACGATTTTTATCATTATTTTCTTTTTTATAAGCTACATAAGATCAATGGCTAGTACAGGTTATTTATAGCTTCATTGCCATTGGTTCTTTCTGAACCCACCTCTTCCATAGGTTTGTACCTCCGTGCTCCACCGACTCGCACCCGGTTTATTTGCCCCTATTTGCATAGAAACGTTTTTGTGGGCGTCCTTGTTTGTATAGTGGATAGGTGGAGAAAGCTTTCGTGCCTCGTGAAAACTTGCGAGTGTCGACTACGACAGATTTGTTTGAATCGAATGTAGTGGCGTTTTTTATTCTAGTACCATTTTGAACTCAAATGTAGGTGAGGCGTTATTAGAATAGAGTTGTTTGCATTTAGTGGATATTCAAAGTATTTTCAAATAGAATGGATATGATAGAAGGTTACGAAGGGGTGAATTTATTCTAGGAGAACTTTGATTGCACTAGTTGTTGTTTTGTTTTTATCTTCGTGTAACAATAAACCAAAAATTTTATGTTTTTAGAATTATTTTAATTTGCGCTCAAATATTTACAGCTCTACCTCGATACGCAAATAAATTAATCAAATATTTTCATATGTAATTTCATTTGGTGCATTCGTTCAAATATTGCAAATTAAGAACATTTCAAAAATAATGCTAAATATTTCATGAAATGAAATGAAATGAAATGAAAAATGTTTATTTGATGCTAAAAATAGAAACAAAAAGAAAACTTAATCTATGCTAAATCTTAACCTAAGTACAAAGCATCAAAATGGATGCCACTCAGCATATGCCGATAACTAAAGGGTTTTAGTTATGGCGCTGGTTTTCAGGGCAACCAGAAAAAATATTGATGAATTAACACTAATCTGTTGACATAATAAATAAATTAGTAAATGAATGAATTACAATAGAGTTAGTACACTGCGACTTAATAAAGTGCGCATAGTAAACAGTGTGAGCAAATTCCATAAGTGATCTTAAAATTAACAATTTTTTAATTATAAATTACTACAGTGTTTTTACAGCATAAATTAACAATATAATACTGTATGAAACATGTATACAACGGCATATTAACCCTTCGTATGTCTAGGCACTGATCAGTAACGAGAAGACTATTAGAAAAAAATAATAATAAATAAATTAAATAAATATGCGCGACACACGAGGGGTCAATCAATCAGGAGTGCTTAGTTTTAAATAAACATGACTAGTTGAAATAAAATCAATAGTAACCTATTTACTGCCAAAGTTAAATAGCCTAAAACAAAATCTACGCTGGCTCACGCATTTGTTATCTGAAGATCTGTCAAATATTGTTTTATTTTAATTTTAAACATTGCGACGGACGAAGAGTTTCTAATAGGATTTTAACAATACTGATATGTAAAATGAACAAACAACTCAGCTAAAATATTTGTATCACATATTTTCCTTTGTCTTCAAGTCATGCACAATTGCACATAGATGAAAATATTATAAATTACAAGAAGCAACAGCTCTGAGCGTAATAAGCTTTAAAAATAAAGCTACCGCTTGTAATGTTAATTTAATTCTATGAAATCCCGAAATCCTGTACAAGGATTCTAGAAGCATTCTAATTACTGGGGCATTGTCCTCAAAAACGTCGGTCGGACGCGCCTTTATCCCTGCATTTGTACCGTAATCCCTTGGAAATTAATTACCGACCTAAGGTGCGCAGTACGTAAATTACTCGCCCTTCCGGGCTTAGGCGACGTTTAGCTGAACTTATTGAAATGAGGGGATGTTTTCTTTTGCGAGTAGGAGTGGGTCAAGGTGAATGCTAGGTTATGTAGGTATGCAATCACTGTATGTATGTATGTAAACAGTAGAAGTTAAAAGCAGCTTCGAGCGTAATTATTACATTTTTTAATATTGTATACTTTCGGTAATTTCAAATCATTCATCATCTCAGGTGTAAGGAACGAAATAATAAAATAGTTAGCTAATGAGCATTCTAGATATTCCGTTTCATAATGCGAAATATGTTTTTTGCAATAGGTAAGTTATTAACCCATTGTGACCTAGAGCGGTGGCATATGGCACCGACTTTTGTTTACAGAAATAAAAAAATGATAAAGCTTCACATCGCCTAAATTGACCTCAGAAACAATATTCTAGAATATTTTCCAATTCTGAGACGTGAAATAAATCGGGTTAAGTGTACTTTTAAACATTTCACTCGTCTTTATTCAAGTTAGGCACATTGAGTTAAACAATTTTTCATCACACTTGCTGTCTGCGCACCATTGTTTGCATGCGTAGCGGGAGTAATAGAAAAGTGAAATTCCAGAAGGAGTAATAGAAATTTCAGAACGTCATTTTATAATATTTTGTCTTAAAATTTATTTTTTTGTCGGCAAGTGTGATGAAAAACATTGTACGAGATCACGGTCGGTAAACGGAATACTAACTCGAGTCATTAAAAGACTCTCGTTGGTAATTCCGTACTTACCTTCCTTGATGCACAATGTACTATTATTGTTTCTATGTAGGATTAACATGGCTCGCTATAGGTACTTTAAATTCCTTCTACTTCTTTGGTAAAAAATATCTTTGCAACCCCTCTCCCTTTCTCCATTGTAGTTTAAAACAATTTCGAACTAAATCTCCAAGGCGCTCAGGGAGAAAACCAAACATTGCGGAACTAGTGTGTTAAGGAAGCCCTTTGGTTAAACTTTTTAATAATTCAGACGATTTGGTGTAATTTTGCTCAGATACCGCATGCGAGTGTTGTTACGTGCTCTGCGTTCGCACTGCCGCTAAGTATGGCGCATTCGATACCATTGTCTTCGAATAATAAAACGTGAACAATAAACGGACGGTACTGGTTGAAGATATGGCAGGCCTCCGACAAAATGGACTTGCGATTTGGTGTAAATTTGAATGCGATCATCATCATCATCTTATCAGCCGAAAGACGTCCACTGCTGAACATAGGCCTCCCCAAAGATTTCCACAATGACCGGTACTGGTCTCTGCTGTATAAACCATTACAGTACGCATTATATATTTCGACTCTTCCAAGCAATAGGTATTAGTACTATTTAATCTATCAGTGCCTCTGTGCATGTAATAAGTATACCTCAATAAATAATTAAATATCATGGGATTCAAGGGACAAGATTTATTTTTTACAACCTTCCAAGTCCCACACTACGTCTAAGACTTGTATTGTCGGTACTACGTGACGATATACATAATAAAATAAATAGCAAACGACTACAACAAAGTCACAAATATTTGTTATAAACACTGGGGCTCGAACCCGAAACCTCCAGCTTTCTGTGCAGCTTCACTACCAAACTGAGCTAGGGATAAAGAATATATTAAATAAATAATATATTATATTATAAGCCAATCATTCCAACAAAGATAACAATCATCGCAATAAAGCTTGAATGTACTCTAAAATAGGCTTAATATCAGTTGTTGTCAACCCGAACGTTTCAAAAGTAGAGCCCCAACGGTACGCAATACCTGCAGAGCTCCTTACAAGCTTCCTGAGAGGGTGTGGTCAGGGCGCCCTAACTTACCTTGAAAACCAATTTGTTAAATATTTAGCATCCCTCGGCGTAAGAGGCTTTGAGGCTTCAAAATGCAGAGGTATTTTATGGGAAAATTAGATATTGTATGGATGAAGCCTCGTGGGATATTACAATGTTTATAACTACGTAACATCTTCCTGATATTAATAGATTAGAGGTAATCAACTGGAATTATGTTTCTGCTCGATAACAGTGTGAATATACATATATTTTTTAAATTCCATAATCATACCATTTTGGGCTCATTCATTTTGGTAATAAAAAATAACTGAAATTTCCATAAGTACAACATTTCGGTTACGCGACACTCATAGTGCTTCTTGTTTATACAGAAAACGTGATGAATCGAAATTATTTTTGGGAACATTAGTTTTTGAGTGAGGCCAAGCACGTTTTTCTTATAAACATCCAGATATGCCTCCAGACTATTAATATTGAAGAGTAATGACACTAATGACGAATACTACTTACTAATAAATCACAGAACAAAAATAACGTAGAAGCGGCTTATACCTCGATTCTCGAGAGAACCGATGTCGCCACACTCACACTGGCGCAAAGATGCACACAGAAGTATCTGAAAGCTTATTGGTTATAAAATCTTATACAAAAATAAACTTTATTTCGAATGCGACAAAAGCAAAATTATACTACCCGTTTTATTACTTACGACGTTTCGCTTGCTACTACTAACTTGCAAAGAGAGTGTTGCCATCTAGCGTCGAGTAGCATAACTCTGTTTATAACTAAAACTCAATAGTTCAGCAACTCCCCAATAGATGGCGAATCCTTGTTCTCTCTCCCACATACGTGGCATTTCCCACGAGTAAAAGAGATAGGCTGCTTTTTGCACGTTATCGCTAACGAGCGTCATAGTGCTGTGCAAGAGTCGGTATTATATCGATAAAATATATATAATTGAACATATTGCGAAAATACAAATCAAATTATTTATTAACTAATTATTTTGATTTGTACTTTTAATTTTTCTCCAGTAGTCACACTACTTAATACTATATAAATTATAAATATTAGATGTCATATACCAAAGAAAAACGACCAAGATCACCTATGTCCGAGGTGGGGATCGAACCCACGTACTCAGCTTTCGCGGCTGATGCCTGTACCCCTCGGCCACTCGGTCTTAGCAACCACCGGTCAAATTTCTCGGGTATATGCAATCCCTTACAAGGCTAGGCGCCTTTGATCATTCTCTGAGGGTAAGCAATACATGCCTGCACCTCCTATTTAGTATACTTTACAGTTTTCTAGAATAGCTAGAGAGAACTGGTGCTGCCATCTATTGAACATATTGCGAAAGTACAAATCAAATTATTTATTAACTAAATATTTTGATTTGTACTTTTAATTTTTCTCAAGTAGTCACACTACTTAATACTATATAAATTATAAATATTAGATGTCATATACCAAAGAAAAACGACCAAGATCACCTATGTCCGAGGTGGGGATCGAACCCACGTACTCAGCTTTCGCGGCTGATGCCTGTACCCCTCGGCCACTCGGTCTTAGCAACCACCGGTCAAATTTCTCGGGTATATGCAATCCCTTACAAGGCTAGGCGCCTTTGACCATTCTCTGAGGGTAAGCAATACATGCCTGCACCTCCTATTTAGAATACTTTACAGTTTTCTAGAATAGCTAGAGAGAACTGGTGCTGCCATCTATTGAACATATTGCGAAAGTATATTGAAGGGATTGCATATACCCGAGAAATTTGACCGGTGGTTGCTAAGACCGAGTGGCCGAGGGGTACAGGCATCAGCCGCGAAAGCTGAGTACGTGGGTTCGATCCCCACCTCGGACATAGGTGATCTTGGTCGTTTTTCTTTGGTATATGACATCTAATATTTATAATTTATATAGTATTAAGTAGTGTGACTACTGGAGAAAAATTAAAAGTACAAATCAAAATATTTAGTTAATAAATAATTTGATTTGTACTTTCGCAATATGTTCAATAGATGGCAGCACCAGTTCTCTCTAGCTATTCTAGAAAACTGTAAAGTATTCTAAATAGGAGGTGCAGGCATGTATTGCTTACCCTCAGAGAATGGTCAAAGGCGCCTAGCCTTGTAAGGGATTGCATATACCCGAGAAATTTGACCGGTGGTTGCTAAGACCGAGTGGCCGAGGGGTACAGGCATCAGCCGCGAAAGCTGAGTACGTGGGTTCGATCCCCACCTCGGACATAGGTGATCTTGGTCGTTTTTCTTTGGTATATGACATCTAATATTTATAATTTATACACGGTGGAATTTAATCCGTGAACAGGAACCCATTTTTCTAATTCAGTAATCGATGGCGGTCACGTTTATGTAGTACTTAAGTGGAACCAAGTTTTTTTTTTTTTGCATAACAAATTTTTATGTTGAAATTAAACTTTAATTAAAATGTATTGTCACCCTACTAATGGTTTAGTCTGAAAAGTTTAATACCTCTTTTCAAACTATCAGCCATGCATCGCTCTTATTTTACATAGGAATAGAGTATATCGCAAAAATTAAAGCATGTGAGTGGTTATTGCTCATTTATGTTTTAAGTTTCTATGGCTGATAGTTTGAAAAGAGGTATTAAACTTTTCAGACTAAACCATTAGTAGGGTGACAATAAATTTTAATTTCAACATAAAAAAATGTTATGCTAAAAAAAAAACTTGGTTCCACTTAAGTACTACATAAACGTGACCGCCATCGATTACTGAATTAGAAAAATGGGTTCCTGTTCACCGATTAAATTCCACCGTGTATAGTATTAAGTAGTGTGACTACTGGAGAAAAATTAAAAGTACAAATCAAAATATTTAGTTAATAAATAATTTGATTTGTACTTTCGCAATATGTTCAATAGATGGCAGCACCAGTTCTCTCTAGCTATTCTAGAAAACTGTAAAGTATTCTAAATAGGAGGTGCAGGCATGTATTGCTTACCCTCAGAGAATGGTCAAAGGCGCCTAGCCTTGTAAGGGATTGCATATACCCGAGAAATTTGACCGGTGGTTGCTAAGACCGAGTGGCCGAGCGGTACAGGCATCAGCCGCGAAAGCTGAGTATGTGGGTTCGATCCCCACCACGGACATAGGTGATCTTGGTCGTTTTTCTTTGGTATATGACATCTAATATTTATAATTTATATATAATTATATATATATGAAGTAATAGTACATTGGGCGTCAAGGGAGGTAATTACGGTATTACTAACTAGAGTGTTAGATTTTAATGACTCGAGTTAGTATTCCGCTTACCGACCGTGATGCATACAATGTTTTTCATCACACTTCTAAGCAAAAAAAATTGTTTTAAGACAAAATATTGTTAAATGACGTACCAACTTTTCTAAAACTCCCTAGGGAATACTCCCGCGATGCATGCAAGCAATGGGGCGCTTACAAAGCAAGTGTGATGAAAAAGTACATTTCTTCGATTTGCTTTGGTTTTTCATCATCATCATCATCATCATCATCATCATCATATCAGCCAAAAGACGTCCACTGCTGAACATAGGCCTCCCCCAAAGATTGCCACAATGACCGGTCCTGCGCCACCCGCGTCCAGCGGACTCCTGCGACCTTCACCAGGTCATCAGTCCACCTTGTGGTGAGCCTACCCACGTTACGCCTTCCGGTACGTGGCCGCCACTCAAGAACCTTCCCGCCCCAACGGCCATCGGTTCTACGCGCAATGTGCCCCGCCCACTGCCACTTCAGTTTAGCGATTCGGAGAGCTATTTCGGTTACTTTGATTCTGCTGCGGATGGTCTCATTTTTAATCCGATCACGCAGAGAGACTCCTAGCATAGCCCTCTCCATTGCCCTTTGGATGACTTTGAGCCTTCTTATGAGGCCCGTTGTAAGCGGCCACGTTTCAGTACCGTATGTCATCACTGGCAACACACACTGATCAAAGACTTTCGTCTTCAAACACTGCGGAATATTGGACGAAAATATGTGTCGTAGCTTCCCGAACGCTGCCCAACCGAGTCGGATTCGACGATCGACCTCTTTCTTGAAGTTGGACCTACCTAACTGGATAGTTTGTCCTGTCCTAGGTATATATATTCGTCTACAACTTCGAGTGTAAAGCCTCCGATTATTACGGGAGTTGGTGCTACATGGGTGTTTGACATGATTTTCGTCTTATCCATGTTCATCCGTCCTCCAAGGTCTCAGCCAAGACTACTATATCTTTGGTTCTCTACTTTGGTTTTTACGGAACTCATATTTACCCAGGGTGTAACTAAAATTAATGGTGCTTCTTTTAAAGTCAAAGTGATTACTTTGACATTAAAAGTAAGTAAGTAATCACTTTGACATTGAAAGGAGCACTTTTATATTATATAATTTTAGATAGCAGAGCATTTTTAAATAAAACAAATATAATAACAAATATAATAATAATATATAACAAATAATTAATTCATAACCTTTTGAATAATTAAGAACAGAAAGATGGGCAGTCGGGCAGACAATGATAACGATAATTTGAGAACGGCACCTTAAAATTCACGCCCATAATATTATAATATTAGGATATTATGCTCATGCTCACAGTAAGTAAGGCTGAGATGATGATGATGACGATGACATTCGGGCGGACATGGTGAAACTATGATTTGGCAACGAAACCTTAATATCTACAATATTATAATATTATGATAAGCAGACCTACACTCAGCAGCTAGCAGCAAAAGGCTGAGATGATGATGATGATGATGACAATGACAGTCGGGCAGACATGGCGAAACTATAATTTGACAATAGAACCTTAACATTCACAATATTATAATATGAGGATGTGGGGATCTATACTAAGCAGTAGGTAAGGTCTTAGGTGATGATGATAATGATGACAATGACAGTCGGGTGGACATAGCGAAACTATGATTTGGCAACGAAACCCTAATATCCACAATAGTATAATTGGATGATATGCAGGCCTACGCTCAGCAGCTGGCAGCAAAAGGTTGAGATGATGATGATGATGACAATGACAGTCAGGTGGACATGGCGAAACTATGATTTGGCCACGAAACCTTAATATCCACAATATTATAATATGATGATACGTAGGCCTACGCTCAGCAGCTGGCAGCAAAAGGTTGAGATGATGATGATGATGACGATGACAGTCGGAAAACCGATTAAATAAATAAAGATTATAGAGAACATGTTTGAATTTTTTTCACTTAATCGGCTCAAGACAACTAATGTAGGTATATCAACGAAATAATATATCGATATCGATACCTTTTTGGACCCTTTCCTCGCATTGGCCGCTACTCAGCCTATCGTTCCGAAATTCTAGAAATTTCCATAGTTTCATGCCAAATAAAAAACGACCTTATTATTGGCACATAAAGTTGTTTCTTATTTAGTGTAGTACAAACATCTTGCGGAAGACGAAATATTTTAGAAAATATTAAAATATTAACAAATTAAGAATTTCCGGTGGTATTAAATACCTTCATTTGTGAGGTTTGACTTCTGGCTGTTACTTTTACATCCCAAAACGGCACAAAAAGGCATATTTGCACATCCGTTTTCGGATTTATTCGAAAAAGATCTCACGTAAGCGCGCTTAGAGAACTGACGGCCTACTGTGGTTAACTTTTGTGCAGGTAAGCCTTGCGCTGCACGCTGCTTACTATTGCCACACGCGCTGCGCTTACATTACGCTTTTTCTGTTTTTTTCTGTTTTGTGTAATCAATTAAGCCGCGTTTATATTTGTCTGTTGTGTTGTGTTGTGACGCATCAGAACGGTATCGGTTTCAAGTATTTAATATCGTTGCATTCACATTTATCTGATGCGCTGTGTTGTGACGGCGTGTGTTGTGTCGCGTCACGAGCGATCCCGGTCCGCGTCAGACCGGGTGAGGTACGGGGGGCGGGGAAGCGACACGGCACAGCAGTGTGAACGCGCCAGTGTCGTGTCGTGATGCTTATGCACAATTTTCTGAGGAAAATAATTCATATTTTTTTTAATAAAAACCATACCTTAAACATATATCAAGATTTTTTTGTACCAATAGGCTTGTGAAATTTTGTCTGTATTTTTTTATGTCTTCTGCAATCAAACTGTGCCTTCGACGTTCTAAAATACTGACGAAAATTTTCAGGTACACTCAGGTCACTCACAAGCTCCTTTACGAGACAATGAAACTCGCCTTTAGTTTCTCTCTTTCTATTTACTGGATGAATCCAGTACCTCCTTCTCTTTCTTTTTTTTCTAAGAAGCGTAGCCGGCGCCAATAAATGCAATTCATCTTCAAAATCGGAATCTGAATAGGATGATTCTTGAAAGAACATTGCGAACGTGTGAGCTATCCGAGTGCTGAGAACGAACTGATATAAAATTGCGTCAGAATGCGTCATAGCACGTCATATAAATGTGAACGGTAGCCATCACGACAGAGAGCATCATAACACGACACGACAGACAAATGTGAACTTAGCTTTACTCCTTTTTTGTGGACCAACTGACATTAACATGGTTATTAAAGTATGGGCAGTGTGGGCAGACCTCCCACAAGATGGTCCGACGACCTGGTGATGGTCGCGGGATCCCGCTGGAGGCAAGCAGCGCAGAACCGGTCATATTGGTGATCATTGGGGGAGGCCTTTGTCCAGCATTGGACGTTTTTTGGCTGAAATGATGATGATTAAAGTATAGGTATATTAAAAATGATAACTGTAAAAGATGTCATGCAGTACTGAAGAATGTTATTAATATTTTTGTTGTAATTGTTATTGTTCGCATGAAAGCGATTCCGCTTTAAAACCATCAGTACTTTTTAACTTCCGAATATTTAATCAAATATTATGCAAACATTTTATCACGTGTCAGTTCCCGTTCCGTGTCACATACAATTTTAAAGGGTAAACCTTTAAAATTTTATGTGACATGGGAACTAAGATAATGTAATTTTTAAACAATGTAACCTACCGAGTACCGAGAGCAAACTTTTTATTTAAAAACACAATAAAGTATTTAATTTTCCAAACCGACACTTACACGTAATCCTGCACTAGCACTCTTAAAACCGGGACGAGCGCCCCAAACTCTTTTGTTTATAACAACAAAGACCTTCAGTTGAAAATACAAAAAAAAAACTAAAGCAAAAAGCGAAACATTCGCAAAAAAAGTTAATTAATTAAGTAAGTATGCGAATTCACGAAAGTCGAGCCTGAGCGAGTGGCAGGAGATAACGAGATTATGCCTGGCACGTAGAATCCTGATTAAATCATTGCTTTATAATGTTTTCTTTTATCTCCGTCATTTTTAATGGGCTGAGTCAGTTTGGTTTGTGCACTATTTTTGTTGGCGTTGTACTTGTGGCGGATCCTTTACCAACCCTGTATTTGACATGTCCCTGATATTTAATATATTTCGAAGCGTATCGTAGTTTTCTATATTATGTTACTTACATTAATTCATATAACAATAATATCAAAAATCTTGATCATAATTTAAGCAAACGAACGAGGAGATAATTCATTTGATATATTATAGTCAAAAGTTATAATAATAAGGTACTAGTTAGCGGCAAATAACGCAACGCGATAAAATATAAGTTAAAACAAAGTGAAAACTATTATTTTTATATTAACATGCTTGTATTCGTAAAAGAAATTGTTGTACATTATTTTATTTACATGGCGTGAAATAATTTTAATTAATTTTCTCTTCACTGAAAGAAGCTTTAACCCTTAATTTGGCAAAATTCAAAAAAATCGTGCGTTCTAGCCTCCTCGCCATTGTATAGAGCAGAAAATTCTGTCTTAAAAAAAAATACAAAAAGTGGGTCGAAGACCATGTTCATTGTGACGAACATTGCCAAATTAAGGGTTAAAACGTTATTATACATCTTAACGGTCCCCGCGAATAACCGAGCAATAGCTTTTGCTGTTCGAACTTTTTTATTGCATTATAACGTCATTTTACCTATAACGGACCATCCCATTTTTTTTCAAGTAGAAATTGAAATAAATCAGGCATTTTAAAGTAGTAGAGACAGATTATCTAGCAATACTATTATCATGATTATACTTACGCAAGAAAAATTGCAAAATAGGGTAACGCGTAAGGGTGCGGCTCCACTGACGCGGAGCGTAGCGGAGCTGTGCAAAATTGACCAATTACATTCTTCAAATTCAAAATTCGAAACACTGTGGTGCGATCTCATTGGCCGAGCTCTCACAGCTCCGCTCCGCTCCTCGTCACTGGAGCCGCACTCTTACGCTCGTCTACTTATTTGAAACGTGTATGATCGAACGCAGCATTTATGTTATTGATTACAAGTAATTTTGCATAAAAATATCTGTTAAAATCCTAAAAGAATATAAAAATAATATACTAAGTTTTCCGCATTTTCTTGATAACACGTACAATTTTATTCGCGGTTTCATTATATTAGGCTAATTATTTACATGATAAATTGTTTCAAAATCAATCGATCAGGTGAAGAGTTAATAAAGTATTCCGGTTTTTAATTTCTCTTAAAAAATTGCTGTTTTGATATTACACGTTTATTAGCGGGGACCGTCGATCTGGTGAAGGTTTAATTATTTTATTCAAAAGTCCGAAGCCCATTGAATTTGCTGCTAAAGTCAACCGAATATTATTTTAATGATTCCGTACTCGGCAAGGTACTTACCGCTTAAGTTGGGGTTAATTAATACGACACAGTATTTAACGAATACGAATGCGCTCCGGGCGAAATTTTATTTAATTTACCATACATTTGGTAGTCTGACAAAAATCACGTTAGGTAGAGAGTGTAAGATACTGGATGTGGCTTAGATAGATGTTTATGCCACAATGTCGTAACAGATATGCTTACCATAGAAAAAAATCAACTGCGAAAGACTCTGGTTGTCACGGGATTCGAACCCGCTTCTGGATTGCCGGTCCAACGTGCTTCCAATTACTCCAGACGACCTTCCGTGAATCACAGCGAATTTAGTCAATGGTATTGTGAAACTAATCACTAGCGACATCTGTACTTAATGTTTCGAAGGTACCTACTACAACCATAAGCTACTCAAAGACCCACAATCTCAATAGATGTTTAAGTTTTAACGCCAATCTGTGGCCCTACAGAAAATTAGTGTGTGACAGCAACTCACACGCAAGATTTATCCGCCTCTCGGCTGGTAGCCTGGCCTGTTCGAAAATTGCGGGGATTGTCTCTGTCACTCCAACGAAGGCGTCATTAGAATGATATTTACCTGAATCAGGCAGAGCTGGATGCAGATGGTGAACACGGTGAAGGGAGACATGTCTCTGGTTTTCTATTTTCAAAATCACTTGAAACTATAATTGCTTGTGTGGCTCCTGGGCCTTGAGAAAAACCCCCTAAAATTGCTGATATCGTAGTTTGTGGTAGGGCCGCTGACTCGCGAATTGATGTTGAACATTAGGGTGCTAGGAGTCTTGAGAGAGCACAGCCAACAAAAGTGTATACGGAGTGGGCTCTACAACTAAAGCAAATATTTATGTGACCAGTGATTCTTTAGAACATCTATCTAAAGAATCCGAATCTGAGTCCGCTGGTTATTTCTTTTGCCGATTTGGAAGAGCCTACCTCGAGCTAATAAAAATGGGTAAATTGAAGCTAATTTTGAAGTTACATCAAGTACGAGTAGGAAGTCTTAAGCAAGTTTAAATTGTTGATTGGAAAATAAAATTACATCGAGATTAATTTAAATTGTTTTCTGTCATAACTATAAATAACATTAAAGAAATGTATACACAACGATGGTTGCAGAATGAGATTGTGCTTGTGTTATAGGGTGAATATATGAGCGATTCAACCGCCTAATTTTGGTGGCACAATTTTTGCGGAAGTTCCTATTCGTTATGATGTGCTACTTTGTCATTTAAAGGAGGCACGGTACTTAATGACGAAGTATAACATTGAGACGCTTAGAAACTTCGGCAAAAATTATGCCACCAAAATTAGGCGATTGAGACGCTCAGATGTTCAACCTATGTATTACATTTTTCTAAATGTGGCATTATAATATCGTATTAAAATCCATTAGAGCATCTCTTAACAATATTACAATGGTGCAGTAAATTGTTGTCAGTCATTTAATTGATAGAATAAATAAAAAAAAACTAAATCACATCCATTAAGTGTACATCCTCGCACGCGACGAATATGCAAGGGGGGGTGTAGGCAGTCTCGAGGGCCGTCTGCCGTAAAGTATCGCTTAATGACGTGTAACGAGCGTGGTCGCATGCAGCGGCGCAGTGGATAAAAGGATCCAGCGAGCTGTCTTAATGAATCGATGCTTTCTGTCTCGCTTGGACATTGACGCTGAAACCCTAATGCTTTTTGAGAGCAAATTTTTTCTAATTGTTTTGTACCTTTGTCCCTATTTCTAGAAAGATATAAGATTAATATTACTAATGTTGTCATCGCAAACCATACGATTTTAAAGTTTGGAGACTAACATTATTAGTCCAATATCGTTCAAGAAATGGGCACCTTAATAAAATACTGTGGGCCAATAATTAAGTATTGGTAACTCAAATTCTTCCTTATTAATGATTAGTCTAAAGCGAGCTGTCTTAATGAATCTATGCTTTCTGTCTCGCTTAGACGTTTGATGCTGATCCTAATGCTTTTAGATAGCAATTTTTTTTCTGTATTGTCTTTGGCATGCAATAGAGTCAAAGCTTGTCCCCTTTTCTAGAAAGATATTAAATTAGTATTACTAGTGTTGTCATGGCAATGTAATGTTATTATAACTTTAAATGTAAATTTTGTATGTAAACATTGTCAGTCGAGTCGAGCATGCCACCAGTACTGGCGGCAGATGGTATCCAATGAGGATTTCCTCCGCCCCGCAAAAAAAACCATACGATTGGACGGTTCAGAGATTAATATTATTAGTCTAATATCGTTCAAGAAATGGGCCCCTTAATATAATCCTTTGGACCATATTAAGTATTGGTAACTTCAAAAAACTCCCTTTTCTAATGATTACTCTAATGAATTCCTTGCCTGGTCTAATTTATCGCCCGTATTAGATTTACACACGGTATACTAAATGCAATGTCACTAATTTTAATAACCTTGCGTCGTTCATTTAAATCTTACGCTTGATTTATTTTTTAAATTTACGGCTGAATCTTACCTTCATCAACTTCCAGGGTCGCGTTTTACAAAGTTACAATACGAGTATACAATTTTGCTGTTTGTGCGTTAGAGAGGCAAACAGCGAAATTGTAAAATGTAACTTTGTAAAACGCGACCTAGAAGTACCATATTACTTTCGCCATCAAATGTATCGTAGCGCCTGGAGCTTCGAAAAATATCTAAACACGCCTTTATTGTCATAGCATTAAAGGCGACGGATGGCGACTATACAAGGAACAAAGTGGAATTACCTTCCCAATCCAACGCGACTAATTAAAGATTCTCAAGCGTTAACGCGCTTAATATCTTACTTTATATAACCTTCCTCAGTCGAGATAAATTTATTTGCGTCAGTCATGTCCCCTCGGAGAAAATGACTTATTTCGCCGAAACCCGCGACTTGCATCCAAATTAGGGTTGTCACTGCATAGCATTTCAATGCAGAGGGATATTGTCCCGGTGCTCAAAGACAGCGACTTTCGTGCCTATTTGAAGGTGAAACGTACGAATATGTCTGCATGGTTGTTTTGTATTAGTATGCGACAGCGGAATACGTTCATTTAAAACGTAGATTTGAAACTTACGTCCAGGATTAACGTTAGTTAAACTAGCTTAGAAATTTGGCGCTTAATTATTTGGTTCGCCGCTTTATATTATTTTATTTAAATGGTACACGTGATGTTAGCTTCAGTGGTGTAGTTAAACTATAATATTTACACTACGTAATGACGCTATGAAACTTAAGTTTATAGCCGATAGTTCATAGCTTAGTAGCTCGCGGTGAGACTAGTGCCTCAAGTTCTAGTTCAAATCCCAGTGACGTCATAAATATTTGTTTCTTGATCATGTTAATTTTCTGCGTATTAAAATATCGATGTCTTCATATAATATGTCACCTTGAAGCTTACCGTGGAAATACTTAAGTAGATTTATGTAAAAATAATATTACTAAAAAAACGTAATAATACACTATTGTATAGGTAAACGTAGACGACTGAAACACCAACTAAAACTTAGTGCCATTCCCACAATCTAAAACTTTATTAACTAGGTAGACTGAGACTAAGCCTCCTAATAAGCGAAGGCTGTGTTCCGTGGGAATCAGGCATCTTAGATAGTATTTGCGTCTGAAGACGTCGCTCCCATTTAAACTAAGTAGTCGTACCAAAATAGTTTTGTGTTTGCTTTGATTTATACAAATACATCTTAATACTAAAGAAACAGCATTTGTATACCTAAATATTATAAACCAGAGATCGGATATCGGTTTTTTCTCCATACAAAAGAAAATTCCGTTCTGTTTCGTTCTTCGGTATATGTACATATAAATTCTTTGTTAATGGAGTAAATCAAAAATACGAAGTTGTTATTTACATAAAATATTGAGTATTATGTACCTACATAAAGACTGTAAAACATTTAAATATAATATTAGACACAAAGTAAAAGCTGCTGTAACTGTACATGCCTACTTTCTTATTCATTACTACTTATTTACTTTTTATTCATTGTTTATTAGCTTCTCTTGCACCGCTCACAGTTTCTCTGTTTTGCCCGATGGTTGACTGGTAGAGAATGCTTCATAGCATTAAGTCCGCCTTTTGTATGATTTTTATTTTGTGCAATAAAGATTAAATAAATAAAATACTTAAATTAGATAGGAAATTTTTATTTGAAACGAAATTTAAAGGATTAAGTATGAAAATCGAGAACTTTCTAGAAAAACGATTGTAAAACTGGCCATTAAGCTGTGGCTGTCTTAATTTCTAGAAATAGTACATGTAAGTTATATGATGTATGTGCAAATACTTATGAATGTATGTCCTTGGATTTGTAACTTTCTGTCGAATACCTACCATATTTTTAACCAATAAACTAGTTTTACTAAACAAAATTCGCATCTCTGGGATTACATTTTGAGTATTGTTTCATCGGCACATAAACGTTCTCAAATGAAAATACGACATAAACTCACTAATGGGCCTCGCTTATTCCGAGCCACAGACTCAACAAACGCGCAAAGCTAAACCCCCTAATACAGAAGCAAGTTTAGTGAAACTCGGCCGTCTTTGCAACTACCTACCACAGAGCAGTGTCACTGTAATCCCTAAATTAATATGAATCTCTAATTTGAACGGCACACGTGCTGCGAGCTCGCAACTTTCCAGACAACGCCAAATTAGATAAACATGTGCGCCGTACGGGCTGCGATTTTGAACACACGCTACTGACACTGCACGCAAAATTAAGAGCATTATTTTCTGTTTATTTTTAGTAGTAAAAGCTCTCCGATTCACAGTGGGCGGGGCCAGGGATCGGATAACGGTTTTTGCTCCATACAAAGGAACGGTTACAATTCCGTTCTTTTTTGTTCTTCGATTTATATATTTTTTGTTAATGGAGTAATTGACAAATATGATGGTAATAATTACATAAAATGTTGAATATTACATAAAGAGCGTAAAACATTTTAAAATATTGAGCTATATCGAGGTTTTTCTAAAAAAACCGGCTCCGATACCTGGAACCTATGGCCGTTGTAGCTTTCCGCTACAAGTTTCGCCGAGTTTTCGTTTTCGAGAGGCGGCCACGTACCGAATGGCAGCGTGAGTAGGCCCCCCATAAGGTGGACTGATGACCTGGCGAAGGCCACAGGAGTCCGCTGGATGAGGGGGCGTGGGACCTGTTATTGCGGCAATCTTTGGGGCAGGCCTATGTTCAGCAGTGGACGTCT
Source organism: Thaumatotibia leucotreta (assembly GCA_025490895.1). Lineage (NCBI taxonomy): Eukaryota > Metazoa > Arthropoda > Insecta > Lepidoptera > Tortricidae > Thaumatotibia > Thaumatotibia leucotreta. Next base: position 34,126 of record JALPQI010003505.1, on the reverse strand, counting down.
TTCGTGGATGATTTTCGTAGTATTCTGTTGCAAGTTACTGTTTTCCGTTATAGTTTTCTAGCGTTAGACGGTCTGTGATTTCCATCAAGTCTCGCATCAGTCCAGAAATACAAAGTTTAAATTTCCATGGCATCAGTCAATAGACAATAGGGCTGACCAGACTGGCTGAACAAGAATTAAGTAATAAGTAGCTACTTTTTTCGTTCCTTCAGCAAACTTTTAACTACGAACTCAATCAAATAATGATGAAATCATTACTTCTGAGAGTTATGGGTATTAAGTTTAATTTTTGAGTTCATTCATAAATATTAAACTGATTTCCATCTTACCCTGAACACTGGTCGGATTCATCAGCATCTATTACTCGTACTTACGTTAAAAACGTAGCGTTACCGCGCAAAATAATAGTATGTATGTTTCGTAACCCTTCCAGCTGGCGTCCTTAAATGAACATAATAGGTTATGATAATGATAAAGGTTGCGCATTACGCAGATGACATTTAAGTTTCCCGGTGATTGTGGAAATAACTTGAGTATTTCTTAAGTAGTTTGACAAGTGTGTTAGGTACTATGGTTTCCATAAGTTAATGCTTTCTAGGAAGTCCAATATTTTATCCTTATTTGTGAAGTAGCCCCCGAGTGCAGCTTCCAATTATTATATGAAAATATAGAAAAAAAGTTAACTTTAACATTCTGTGTAACTTTTAAATTCTTTGAGAAATACTTTTATTTTTTTTTAATTATGATTTTATTATTCCTTTGATGAAACGGAATATACCTATTGTTTAAAAAGTATTTTTTTAAATCATAATAATCTACTCATTCACTGCACAACGGAAAGTATCTTATAATATATTAGAAAACTATTCGTTTGCCCGACATCTTAAATTGAGTCAATTCACATTTAAATAATATTTTAAGAATAAATATGAAATAATAAAAAGTCTGCGGATTTAATTATTTCTTCAAACTTATCTCCAATCTTACATGTTATTTATCAGATTTCATACCTACACCTACAGGCTAACAATAGGTAATAATAGGTTCAATTCCAACTATTTATTTGAACTATAAAACACCTTACCAGTCTCGTGCAACAAAAAAGTTACTGCAATAGATTTAATCAGTTTCTGCGAGTGCAATAAATTCAAGTTTAAACTAAGATGAATCGCATTAAGGAGCTGAGTGAAAAATTCGCTAATTCCGAAGTAACGCGGGCTTCAAGAAATGGAGGAAAGAAACTTTGTACTGTGTTCAAAACGCGCTGTTTATTTTATTATGTCGTACTTTGTCGATCTAATATTTTGTATGGTTTAAAATTTCAAATGTTCAAAAATGTGCCGTGCCTCTGGGTTCTCTAACTTGTGAACCAATAGACCAATTTTAACATGAATAAAAATAATAAAATGCGAGACGTCATAATCGTTATATTGATATACTACAATAAAGGTCTCTGCCCACTAGACCGTAGCATACCATGACCGTAGCATGAACGTATCAGACAAAAAAATATTCTTTGTATGGAAAAGTATGAGACTATGCCCACTAGGACGTTCCGTCGCCGGCCAACACCGTCGCGTGCCATGCACGGACCGGCAAGAATTGTCGGCGAGAATATTTAAGGTCTCTGCCCACTAGACCGTACTTAGACGTGTGCGCCGCGCCGGCGTCACGCCGCCGCCGACCTTTTTTGCCACGCCGCCGCCGCCGACTAATGGTCGGCGTGAAATCGGCGTGGCCTTGACTGAATAGAGAGTTATTTCTTATGGGCTAAATACTACACAGTCTACACACTAAGCTTCGTATTTGCTTCATATATTTATATACTCGTAATGCTCTTATGTAGGGAATTTACTGTCAACCTATTAGTTGCTTTCGAGTGTTTTTTTTATTATTTGAAATGGGCTTACTCATGGCCACAGTTACACTAACCAAGGGCAGGGACGTGGCCTACGATGGAGTGAGCTTGCCCAGAAGAAGGTGCCTATTCACGATTGACTTTAAAGTTGACGGGTTATATGATCTCGGAAATATAGACGCCGGCAGGGAATTCCACTCCTTGGCAGTACGCATAAGGAAAGAAGACGCAAAGCGCTTCGTACGATTAAATGGAATATCTACCAAGTAAGGATGGAACCCGGCCGTGCGTCTAGAATTTCGACGGTTAAATGGGGATGGCGGGATAAGGTCATGAAGCTCTTGAGTACACTCCCTGAAGTGCAATCTGTAGAACACCGACAGACTGGCAACTTTTCGCCGATGGGGAAGAGTGTAGCCCAGCCATCAGCTTCCTGTCACCAATCATTCTCCTGGCTCTGCGTTCTACTGAGTCTAAAGTGGCGAGTTGGTATTTAGCTGAGCCGTCCCATCAAGAGTGTCATCAACTCATCACTCACGTAGGTTCTTAGGCTCGACAACTTCTAGCCTCCTGAACAAGCCGGTTACGGTTTCTAGAAAAGCTTTTGCACCGTAAATCACATACACAAGCAATGTCAGGATATACAGAAGACCGAGAGGTAGGTATAACTTGCCCCTCAGGTTAGCGTTCGTGTTCGTGGTCTATGAAGCATTTGAATTGATCGAGACCTGGGCTGTAGTACAGTATCTTCAGCGGTACTAAGTAGACTACTCCTCCTTGCGTCGATAACCCTATTCTGGGGGTTGTGACTTATCAACTCATCAATTTCTCTTTCACGATCTTCCACCAACCACTCCAATTTTCCATAGCGTGGATCGCTCCAGCAACCCGAAAGTTGAGTGAGGTGCGGATCTGGTTTTTCATCGCTTGGGGCTCCTTGCTCTCGGCCTTTTCTTTCCAATCTTTCTTGTGACAATACATTTTTGGAGGTCTTCCCCAGGTTTGCGGGCTATGTGTCCAAAGAACAACCAACCAACAAAATAGTAGACCAAGTAAGCCAAATAGGTAGACTACCGGTACTTATATTGTAGTGTTCAGGGGAGTTACCATGACCTCTTAAATGCAATTCAGTTTAGGTTCGGCTAGCCATTTTTTGACAGTTATTCTATGCAACTGACACATCGCGATTCAGTTTAGGTCCTAAACTGAATCGTATTAGGAGATCGTGATAGCAGCCCCCTAGTTCGTCTTCAAGACCAGTATTCGAAATGGTCTGGACCATTGCAGCGACGATTAAGACAGGGAAATGTCTTGTCTCCAAAACTGTTTATTGTTGCTTTGGAAGATCTTTTCAAGATTTTGAACTGGAATGGGATGGGCTTGTCATCAACACCTCTAGTGAATATATCACTCACCTTCGGTTTGCCAACTATAAAGTTATTATGGCTAAAATCATGGAGAACCACCCAAAGAGTACGAGTGAGCCGAGCTAGCGAGCCTCTGTGCAGCCCTAAGTGGAGTTCGGCTTTCGGCCTTCGCAAGGGATCGAAACGAATCGGAGGGCCGCAGAGTGTCACATTAAACCATTGTGTAGCATGGGAGCGCTAGGCTCTTGCAGCTCGGCCTTCAGCCTCGTCACCTGGCGCGCCTCTGTGAGACGCTCCAGGCCTTCAGCCTTACGCGAAACTGGGCCTTCGCTATCTATTTAGATACAGAGAAGTGTTTGCGCACCTCTGCGTGAGCTCGGTCTGCGGCCTTCGCAGGCGTTAACCCATTCAGCACTAATCAGAGGAAATCGTGACACTTCGGGCCTTCGGCCTTCGCGGGCTTGACGCCTCGCCATCGGGTCTCCGGCCCTCAGGTTCGGCTTATTTAGATACTAGGGCAGATAATAGATCTTATTGTGATTAAGAAAGTTTAAAAGATGTACGTTTATATGGAGAATTTTGTAGTTGTAAAACATGGTAACAACTATTATTTCATCAGCGTTAACTCTAAATAAGGCCAAACACTATAACTTAATGAAAATAAAACCTGGTAAACATAGGTGGAATCCAATGGACGTGGGCTGCGCCCTATTTATCCTTATGGCATGCTATGATAGGGGATTTGGGAAGCCTAATGTGAATAGGGCTAGTCCAAACTCAGTTACTGTTGAAAATATTATGTTAGAACATGGTGGGAAGAGAAAACTGATATGTACTGATCAGATGTTGGATAAGGTGGTCAATGGTGGTGTTTGATGAACATTTATATTGTATTTATCTAAACTATGACAAGTAATACTATCGAATTCCGCTTTTTTATTCATGTGACCTTGACGCCGATTTCACGCCGAAATCACGCCGCCGCCGCCGACTTTTCAGCAAACGCCGCCGCCGATCATTTTTAGATCGGCGCACACGTCTAGACCGTACCATACCATGACCGTAGCATGAACGTATCAGACACGGAATGTGAGACGACACGGACTACTATGCCCACTATAACGTGTGTACATCGTTTCATATCCGTGCTAAGCCCGTTTAGTGACCGTAGCATCCGCGTCGTAACCACGTATCATCCGCGTCGCAACTACGTATCATCCCCGTAGTATGAGCGATTCATACCCGTCGTTATCGTTCCATTGTCACAGTTTTATCAGTTTCAAATTATTTTCGCGTCCATTAGACTACTATCGCTCTGCTAGTATTTTCCTAGGAGTTTATTTCTGCATCTATTTATCTGAGCTATATATAAAGAGACATCGTAAACTGCGATCGAAATCCATTTAAGTACTAGGGTTGTTACTGAGTCAAGTCTAAGTCAAAAATGATTTATTGAGTAGGCTTAGCAACAAGCACTTTCGAATCGTCAGTTATGTATGCTACTTATACAGTTATATGGCGGAATGTGTTTATTTGTCATTAATATTATTATAGTATTAAATTACACTTATCAATATCTAGGTAACCTAGACACTGATAAGTGTAATCTATGATATTAAACTAAAACTTCTTGGAATTGGTAAATATATTGTCTATAGATTTACGAGAGTATGTTCTTGTCATGATTGTCAATGTGACTCCGTCAAGTACTGCACTATTGTACTATTTTAACATTTTCTAATAGTTTTGTAACAATCATTAATTTTAAATAACAATGGAGCAACTGCTTAAAGAGCATAGGTTTTTCGAAAAAAGAAATATATCGATTTTGTGTACATATTGTAATAAAAATCCAAACCAATAAGTAAAATTTATTTTAGGAAGTCGCATCAAATGCATGGTTCTTACCATGTAAAAAAAGAAACAAATTGTGCAATCTATATGGATAAATTCGTTAAGTTATACGACTGTTTCAAAATTGATATTTCTTTTAATTATTTTGTTTGTAAAAAACGAAGTAATATTTTTCGACCTCGATAAAAATCTTCAGTTTGCGGGTTTACAATCAATTAAGCAAGTTTTTTTTTCAGAAAATAGCGATGTTGATTAATATTGTTTGCGTTGTTTCGCCATGGAATATGCAAAAAATATTACTCACTATCCCAAGTGAACAATTTGGAGGGTTTTGGATAAAAATTGTAAATACAATACAAAAATGTAAATGAAACCCGTATGCTCACCGTTTCGCCGCCTGCGCACACCGTACCGGCAACGTTGCGTGCCATGCACGTAGCGTGTCAGGGCCGGCAAAATATTCTCGCCGACAATTCCTGCCGGTCCGTGCATGGCACGCGACGGTGTTGGTCGGCGCCGGAACGTCCTAGTGGGCATTGTCTCATACTTTTCCATACAAAGAATAGTTTTTTGTCTGATACGTTCATGCTACGGTCATGGTATGCTACGGTCTAGTGGGCAGAGACCTTTAGCCGGCCCCGACACGCTACGTGCATGGCACGCAACGTTGCCGGTACGGTGTGCGCAGGCGGCGAAACGGTGAGCATACGGGTTCTATTTACATTTTTGTATTGTATTTACAATTTTTATCCGACACTCTCCAAATTTTTAATTTTTGATAGTGAGTAATAATTTTCTTATGGCGAGATAACGGAAACAATATAATCAGCATAGCTATTTTCTAAAAAAACCTTACTTAATTGATTGTAAACCCGCAAACCAAAGATTTTCATCGAGATTGAAAAATATTACTTCGTTTCTTACAAACAAAATAATTAAAAGAAATATCAATTTTGAAACAGTCATATAACTTAACGAATTTATCCAGATAGATTGCACAATTTGTTTCTTTTTTACATGGTAAGAACCATGCTTTTGATGTGGCTTTCTGAAATAAATTTTATTGGTTTTAGATTTTTATTACAATATGTACACAAAATCGATATCTTTTTTTTCCGAAAAACCTATGCTCTTTAGCAGCTGTTTCATTGTTATTTAAAATTAATTATTGTTCCAAAACTATTAGTAGATGTAAAAATAATCAAACAAAACCAGTACTTGACGGAGTCACATTGACAATCATGATAAGAACATATGTACTCTCATAATATAGACAATATATTTACCAAATCCAAGAAGTTTTAGCTTAATATCATAGATTACACTTATCAGTACGTCCTCTCAGTCACGATAACGACGGATATGAATCGCTCATACTACGGGGATAATACGTAATTGCGACGCGGATGATACGTGGTTGCGACGCGGATGCAACGGTCACTAAACGGGCTTAGCACGGACATGAAACGATGTATACACGTTATAGTGGGCATAGTAGTCCGTGTCGTCTCACATTCCGTGTCTGATACGTTCATGCTACGGTCATGGTATGCTACGGTCTAGTGGGCAGAGACCTTTAGGCTTGACGTAACTAGTAAATGAAACACTAGCGATTGCCTTTGTAAACGAATCAGCATTTTCATACGGCAGAGAATCGCAGCTTGCAGCCTCTTTTTCTAGACACGGTAAAGGCCTATTTTAAATCTGAGTAATTTTTAGTTTTTTAATTACTTCATTTCTTGGCTTCTTGGCTGCTTTTTTATCGTCTTTAATACTGTTAACGTTTAACCCCCTTATTCATAAATGTCTACTAACTTAACAAGCCGCTAAGTATTTTTTGTCCCTTTTGCTGTTATGTACACATTGTTAAGATCGAAAGGGACAAACAATTATTAGCGACTTGATAAGTTAGAAGACTTTTATGAATAGATTTTAGACAACATCAATATTTTGAATAAACTCCCACGGAAATCATGACTTAGCAACTGCTTAGACATACAAAATACAATTATTAATTATACCATTTACACGCTGACGATATAATAGAAGCGACTATATTCTTCTCTCGAACTCTGAAGGCACGGACTGCAGACAGGGCAATTCATTTTCATTATCCGGCAGCCTTTCTCATAACACGGCAGAATCGCGGCCTGGGATAAACCGAGATGCTTTATATAATGCATTTCAAGTAGCACTTAAGCATGTAGGGCCAAAGATTAAATTTGATGGTTATTTTTAATTAATTTATAAAAAAAAATATTTATTCGCCTCCATGATTTCACTGGTTACTAAAATGTCTCAAAGTATAATGTAAAAGTAAATGTGTACTGTTTATGGTACTTCATATTCATGAAATTTGATAAGCGAATGCTCTTATTATACAATATTATAACACTCTATTTAAAAAAACGAGCTAAAAGACAACTTCCCACCAGTAAATGTTTAAAATTAATTAATGTTATGAAACTACAATAAAAGTTTATTGTGTTCAATTAACTCTTAATTTACCTAATTTTTAAAATACTCGGGTTTATTGTTACAATAATCGACTACGACTACTTAATTCTTATTATCATGTATGAATGTCGCCTAAACTTACAAACAATAGTAAATAATTATACCGCTTGGTTTTAATATTTTTTTGCTAGCTTCACTTTGCTAGCTTCACTTGTTGTGTGTGTTTTAATAATTACGCTTTATATCTAAAATATATTGACGATCTCAAAATGATTGTTTCATCATCATCATATCAGACGAAAGACATCCACTGCAGAATAGGCCTCCCCTAAAGATTGCCATAACATCCGGTCCTGCGACATTAGCATCGCGGACTCCTGCGGCCTGACACCAGGTTTAGCCGTATGTTTCCCTTATGGTATGTGCTGGTATTTATTTGTTGAGGATTATCAAGCAGTTGAAAAACTTTTTAGTTAAACCTGTTTATTTATTTAGTTTAATATTTAATGCCGATCATTATAAAACTTACTTAATTTACTAATTGTTATTGTTTTAAATCATACCAAAATGTTTAAATATATTCAAAAATCACGATAGTTACAGATTGTTATATTAGACTTATTAGATACGTAGCTTTGAAATGAATACCTACATTAATTATATTAAAATAAGCAAAAATAAAATTTACGACAAATTACGTATTAAACTAAGAAGGGATCATTAAGTGAAATACATAATATGTGTGTAAGTTTTTCTACGTTTTTCTTATTTTGTAAATATAATAGAAAAATAATGTTAATAGTCTTAGCCCCATGACAGTAGAAACTAAAAGGTTACACAGACTGACATAAAATCAGACGTCCCTTGAATGAGGCATAGTTGAGTAATGTACGGATAACTTATTATTAAACCCCTAGGCCTGCTCGGGTCATAAATCCATTGGGAGCAAGAAGCCTATGCGACTAATTTGGGTCAGGATACCAGGGATAATTTACATTACTCGTATACTGGGAATTCAATTCACATAATATTAGCTTTAAAAAATAGAATTTAGCTGCAGCTTTAGAGATTGTAATATTAAAATATCATAATATTTACTTCGGTTACCGCGAGGATTACTAATAAATAAATAATAAATAAATAAATAAATATCTTGGGACATCTTACACAAATCAACCTAGTCCCACGGTAAGCTCAATTAAGGCTTGTGATGTGGGTACCAGGCGACGATATATAAATATAATAGATAGATACATATAGATACTTAAATACATAGACAACCATGACCAAGGAACAAATATTTGTGATAAATAAATACACAAATAATGCCCTCGCCGGGATTCGAACCCGGAACCTCCAGCTTCGTAGGCAGGGTCACTACCAACTAGGCTACGGAGGCTGACGCTAATGAAATAAAACTACGAAAATGGATAAACTCGCGTATATTAATTAACTTTAACTTCATTCCGACGTTTCGAACACTTTACAATGGTCTGCAAGCGACTGAAGGAACGAACGTCGGAATGAAGTTACTTAATATGTCTCAAGTTTATCCGTTTTCATTGTTTTATTTCATGAAATATCACTTTTTTTATTATTTTTCACATTTAATTATTTTAATCATTTTATAAAGAAATTCGTAACTCATGTCTATTTAAAACATTCCCTACGGTCATGTTTTAATTTACCGCCACTCATTTCAAACTTCATTTTTTTCACACAAAAGTGTATGTATTACTATACAAATCGTAATAATTATTCAGACTATTTTAATATTACTAATATCGACATAAATGTGATTGAAATATACTTAGCACATAATTATTGAATATTCTGTTATTAAATATCCATTAACAGGTTAACCACAACGCAACAAGTTTAATTCAAACTGTTTAAAATAAGCGTTAATTTTAATTAGTTTTACTCTGGCCGTTAATTTTGCTCCCAGAAACAATTTAATACGAGCCAGTACCGTGTCGCCTAGACCAAAGTTCTACCTCAGCCGTGCGAACTGAAACACTAGCCTTCAACACATCAATTACCTACACAATAGCTAGCCTTTACCCTCCCCGATACGAAACGTCGTATCTGCTTAAAATATCAGCGTCAGTTACGCCATTTCATACATGAAGCAGTTGCATTGAAACTCCACAGTCAGGGTAATTACCAGTATGATGCATCGTTACAGATTTTGCTCCTTGTGTCGATGATTGATGATTCAAGCTTTCCGATTAAAAATACGATTATAACTGACTGTTTCAATTTATTTGTTAAGTGTTATAAAATCGTAGCAAATTGCTCGTGTAAAAGTATTTTGTCATGAAAACATGTTTGGTTGTTTGCTAAAGTTTTTTATTTTGATTAATATTTACGTTTTTTGATTTATTATTGACAGAAAAAACTTCTCATTTACAGTGTTTCATTTTACTGTATGTAAATATCAATATTTGTTAACGTTGGCTCATGTTGAAATAAATAAAATTATGATGCCGTTCAGTGTTCACACGCAATTTACATTATCATGTTCCTTTTTAGTTTTTATTCTAACTACATGAAATGATAATCGACGAATGTCGATATCAATTAGTACTTGAACAATGTAAAGAGGCCTTGAAAATTGCTAAATCCATGTTTTATTTAACCAACTCTTACTATCACATTGTCTAAAACCATTAAAATAGTAAAATAGTGCTAGATTACGGATGTTTTTTGAAAGGTTAATTTACATTGTTCGCAACTTCTATTGTGGGTTACTTTAGGTAATAATTCGAAGTCCGCTGAAGGAATAGTCCTCAACCAAGTATATTAAGTAAGTAGTTGGCAGTAATTATCTAATACGTAAATACGTAGCAAAATGGCCAAACAATAATAATATTATTTTGTTTAATACTCTACAGTCTGGACAGTACGCCAACACTGCTAACAGGCGTTCGAGATGTATATTTTTAACAATGGGTAATCGAATGTAATATTTAGGTTTTTTTTTTTGTTTGAAATAGGCTTACTCATGGCCACAGACTAGCCAAGGGCAGAGACGTGGCCTACGATGGAGTGAGTTTTGACATTATTACTGCATCTTCGAATAAAAGTTTGGTGAAATTTACCCTAAGTAGTAAAAACACCAGAATGACAGTAGTAAAACTATGTTAGCACACGGAAAACTATCGCGCACATTCTCAATAAATAAAAAAACTAATCAATGGACTGACAGACAACTGACACAAAAGTGGAGCCGTTCTCTCAATATTTACTTTGGCACTAACAAAAACTCGGGGTACATTCGCCTACGGGTGTCCGATTTTAAAAGAACTCTAAAAATCCGACAACAATTGTAGTTCCAATACAACCTTTTGTCAATTCTACGGGTGTACGTTTGACGGATCAATTCATACGAATAGTGGCAGCTTTTTGGCAAAAGGAAATGCACGCGTAGCGGGTGTTTGTCGCGAACGTACGAAAAGTTTGTAAATGGAACATGCGTTAAGCTATTTTACACAGAATGGTTAGCAATTTAAATTGCATTAAAAAGTGTAGTTTTTGAAATATCAAAACATTCGTCAGTATCTGAATACAAGTAAGAGACAGCTCTAATAAACGCTGCGGAGATTAAAAAAATCTCTCAGTGTCAATCCTCCATAGGTTTACTACACTGGTACTACACTAGTGAAGTGTTATTCTTTAGAAGTGCTAACCTTATAAGTTATAAATTTGAGATGTCTTACGAAAGAAAAATAAGATGGGTTCTATCCTACCTTGGACGTTAGTGAAACCAGGTCTTTTTCTTTTGGTATAATTATGATATCTAATTTTTAAAATTTGTAAAATCTACATAGTAGTTCGACTACTTACAAAATACAAATAAAATTATTCCATTCACGCAAACACTTCTGTAATAAAATTATTCACATATTTGTGTGGTCATTTTGCTTAAAAATACGTTTTGTATGTAAAGAACTATCTTTACATACAAAAACGTATTTTTAAGCAAAATGATCACACAAATTGTTTAATAGTTTCACTATAAATACAAGGACTACTTTGACTCAAAGACACGAACAATCACAAAAGGAAGATATACTCCAGGTCCGTAAGATTTTTCAAAAGATATCTCTCCAAGACGCGCATTAAATCGTCATCAAAACAATAGCGTGTCATTTATCTAAGATTTTATCGGGTCATATCGTGTGTAGGAGGCTTTATATGTGTATGAATACTGTATGAGCCACTGCCCCCTGGGACGCTTCTCCTGGATAAACGCCCGTTTTAAAAAGTCAAACGCGGATTTTTAGAAGAGATAGGTTCTTGCGGCGTAAATAATGCAAAGTTAATGCTACGTTTGTGAATATTAAGCTCACTGGCGAGCGGAAAACGAATGTTGCATGGAAAAATGCTTTCATTTGCGAGCTTTAGAAAAAAAATCAGGAAACACGGTATCTACTCAGTCAAAATTAATCTACAGGGATAGTTGGATCAAAACGTGGTTCAAAGTAGGATGGAAATAGGCTGCATTGACTAATGCTGCTAATAAACTACTAGTGCAAAGGGTTCAAATTTCAGTCTTCTTTTATTTCTAGATAACAATTTTAAAGTGTGGTTTTACTGAACGTTGAACTATTTCAAATTGTTGGTTTTTTCTTCTTCACTTCAAAATCTTTGACAAACAATAATTATTTAAATACCCTAAATAAACGACTTTATATTTACATATTTAGCTAGGTTATAACTAAGCACCTATCTTAATTCAATATTAATAAATTAATAATTATTTATAATACACTTAACACAGCTGGCATAAATTTCGAAATAAAAATAAAAGTATATTAATATAAACCTGTCTAAGATAATGTCCTCGGGTAAGCAGCGGTGAATATTTCAAAAGCACCGAACAATATAGTTAGCTAAACAAACTGTCAGTAGGTTGCTAGGCTACCTATCTGTTGTTGTCGATTGTTTCTATGTACAATCAACCGTCATCATCTGTATTTTGCTATCGGAATAAATATTACTAAATTCTACTGCGATCTATAATTTACTACAGGTCATGGCCCAGTCCACAAAATTTTCTGTTGCCAAATTGACCGGATTAGAAGATTATACGTCATGGAAATTCGCAATAAAAATGCTACTAGTTCGTGAAAAATGTTTCAAGTATACGTCGACGTTACCGAAGAATGATGATTCTGCAGAGTTGGAGAAGGATCAGGAGGCTTTCACGTTAATATGCCTACATCTAGAGCCCCATCTGTATCCGTACGTGCAAAATCTTTCTTACGCTAAGGAGGTATGGGATGCGTTGGCAGCGATTTTCGAAGACAAAGGTATAAACAGACGGATATCTTTAATGAATAATCTCTTGGATGAAAAGCTAGAAAATCATAAATCTATGCACGAATATGTCGCATCAGTGATGAGTCACGCTCAAAAGCTGAAAGAGATTAATCAGAGCTTTGATGACGATTTAATAGCCGTCGTACTATTAAGAGGTCTACCTGATGAGTACAAACCGTTGCGGATGGCATTAGAGCACTCAGGTATGAAGCTTACCTCAGAAAATGTTCGTCAGAAGCTGTTACAAGAGGATTCCAGTCAGAGTTCTTCGAATGATTCCTCAGTTGCGAACTCGGCATTAGTAGCAAGAAAACATGGTCAGCAATCAGTTTTAAAGCTCAAGTGCTTTAAGTGTGGCAAGAAAGGTCACAAGAAGTCAGAGTGCCCGAAGCTGGTAAAGGAAGTTGATGATGAAGGCGTATCAACGGTTTCTAAGAAGTTCAAGAAAGTTGCGTTATGCTGTTCACTATCGGTACACGATTCCTTCAGCCCCTCGGCCTTCTATCTGGACAGCGGTGCTTCGAGCCACATGTGTTTTCAGAAGCACTGGTTTAGAGACTTTATGATAACTGATAAGAATGTTGTGACATGTGCGAATGATGACAAAATGTCAAGCGAGGGTAAGGGTGACATTATGGTAAGTTTAAAAGGAGTTTTATTACCTATAAAAGATTGTTGTTACGTACCCGACTTGAAAGTTAATCTTTTGTCAATATCTAAATTGGTGCAGAATGGATGGAAGGTGATATTTGATTCTGATGGTTGTAGGATGTTTCACCAGTCGATAGGCCAAGTTACGAGTAAGCTTGTGATTACTGCTAGTGAAGTCTCAGGTATCTATAAGTTGGATGATTGTTTTCCTGTTGTAGAAGGGGCTTTGGCTACAGTTCAGGCTGAGGACTCGTTGGCGCTTTGGCATCGAAGGCTTGGACACGTAAATTTGAGTGATTTACGCAAGCTTTCACAGATCGAAGTTGGAGGTAAAGGTGTAATGGAGCCTTGTGTTGCTTGCATTAAAGGTAAGGCACATGTATTACCATTTCCAAAGGGTGAAGCGGTACGAGCTACTGACAAACTCGGCTTATTACATGCCGATTTGTGTGGTCCAATGTCGGAACGTTCTTATGGGGGTGCTCGTTACATGTTTGTCATTGTAGATGATTTCACTCGGAAATTGTTTGTCTACTTTCTTAAGGAGAAGTCGCAAACTTTGAACTTCTTTAAGAATTTTGTGACACGTGTGGAAAATGAGACAGGTTTGACAGTTAAATGTCTGAGAACGGACAATGGAACTGAGTTTGTCAATAAAGATTTTGATGCATTTCTTTCCAGTAAGGGGATAAAGCACCAGTTGACAGTTCCCTACAGTAGTCAACAGAATGGCGTTGCGGAGCGATCGCTGCGTTCTGTGACAGAGATGGCGCGTACCATGCTTATGGATAAAGGGCTGAACAAGAAGTTTTGGGCGGAAGCTTGTAACACAGCAGTCTACGTCAAAAACAGACTGCCTCATAGCGCCAATGATGGGAAGATTCCGGAAGAACTGTGGACAGGGAAAGTACAGAAGCTCAATCATTTGAGAGTATTTGGGTCAACGGCTTACGTGCACATTCCTAAGGAGAAGAGGAAGAAATGGGACGCTAAAGCAAAGCAGTACATCTTCGTTGGGTATTGCGAAGATACTAAAGGTTATCGCTTTGCAGATTTTAGCAATCCTCGACAAATAATAGTAGGTCGAGACGTCACATTTATTGAAAGTTCTGATTTGAAGGTGTCAGCAACTGGTTCAGATAAAGAGTTGACATGTCAGAAGACTGTTCATGATGGAGATAATGCTGTCGTATGGGAAATCGGTCATCCATCCACGTCAATGATCGAAGATTCATATGAAGACGCTGTATCGAGCTCGGACGCAGCTGAAGTGCCTGGTGAAGCTTGCGTGGAAGCTGGTCGTCCGGCAAAGCACGAAGTACACAACGAAGCTTCAGGAATCGAAATCAACATTGAAGACCGCGATGGAGATGGCAATACGGCTAATGTGCACGACGAGGAACAACCTAGGTATCCTCTTAGGAATAGGTTACGTAGTGCACATAGCGGATTGTATTGTAATATGGAGGAAGAGCCCCGATCATACAAGGAAGCATTACAGAGACCTGACAGTCGCAAGTGGCAAGAAGCAATGGAGCGAGAACTAGAGTCTATGAAAGATCACGACGTTTGGAAGGTTGTCGAGAAACCGCCAGGAGCCAAGGTTGTGGGAAATAAGTGGATCTACAAGTACAAGTATGATGCCGACGGAAACCTGACATACAAAGCGAGACTCGTCGCAAAAGGTTTCACACAGTCTTACGGTGTAGATTACTTTGAAACTTTTTCACCCGTCGTAAGGAGATCGACTCTAAGGCTGTTGCTGGGCTTGGCTGCAGAAAAGGGTTTACAGGTGCATCATTTTGATGTAAATACGGCATTTCTTAACGCCGATTTACATGAAAAGGTATACATGCATTTACCCGAAGGATTTGACGGCAAAGGTCAAAAACAGCAGGTTTGTTTATTGCAGAAGGCAATATACGGCCTTAAACAAGCAAGTCGCTCATGGAACGAAAAAGTAAATGATGTGTTACTGTCAATGTCATTTAAGCGTTCTGAGTTTGATAGTTGCTTATATTTTAAAGATAATATTTTTATTTGCCTTTATGTTGATGATTTTATTATATTTTTTGAAAATATAGAAAGTAAAATGCAACTATTGTGTGGATTGCGAAAATACTTTAAAGTAAAGGATTTAGAGGAAGCTCGGCAGTGTTTAGGCATGAGTTTAGAACGAGGAAAAGAAGGTACGTTTTTCCTGCATCAGCGGAATTTCATTGATAGCGTTCTAAAGGATCATGGTATGGATCAATGCAAACCGGTGAAAACCCCGGTAGAACTGGATCTGCATAAGGTTTTGGCAGATGGGGGTGGTGAGGAATTGAATCGCCAAGAACAATTACGGTACCAGTCGTTGGTTGGTGCATTGAATTACCTAGCCTGCAACACGAGGCCCGACATCTCGGCGGCAGTGAGCTTCTTAGCACAATATAATTCATGTTGTCGATCTGTGCATATAAAGGCCGCTAAGCGTGTTCTACGATATATAAAGGGAACATGTAATGTAGGCCTTATATTTCGGAAGTCGAAAGGCGAAAGTAACAGTTGTTGCATTACAGGTTACGCAGATGCTGACTGGGGCGGAGATATTAAAGACAGGAAGTCTTATTCGGGATACATGTTTAAAGTTGGACTGAATCTGATATCCTGGGAATGCAGAAAGCAGCACTGCGTCAGTCTTTCATCATCTGAATCGGAATTTGTTTCGTTATCTGAAGCATCTAAGGAAGCTGTATACCTCCAGAGGTTAGTGAATGATTTGATACAGAATTGGAACTCTCAGAGTGTCAAGTTGTTCGTAGACAACCAGAGCGCCATAACGATGGCAAACAATCCTGTTGCTCACCGGCGGACGAAGCATATTGACATTAGGTACAATTTCGTTCGTCATTGCGTCAATGAGGGGTTAATTCAGCTGGAGTACATTCCAACTGAAGATAACTTGGCCGATGTTTTTACTAAGCCATTGTCCCGCGTTAAGTTTGAGAGGTGTGTGTCTGGTTTAGGTTTAGACTCGAGTGCTTGATGAAGCTGTGAGTGTTCATATGATGAATGGTTGCTTGAGAGGAAGTGTCAGTAGGTTGCTAGGCTACCTATCTGTTGTTGTCGATTGTTTCTATGTACAATCAACCGTCATCATCTGTATTTTGCTATCGGAATAAATATTACTAAATTCTACTGCGATCTATAATTTACTACACAAACATCCATTTTATAAAATTGCCAATGCACCGCGCTTAGGTAAATATTATTATGACGGCAATACATTTTCTATGTAGCTAATGTCAGCGAACGAATTTCATTTGCCTCAGGGCTATTTTGTGTACTTTGTGGCCCTCTCTTCATTACAGTTTGATTTAAGAAAACATTCTGTCCCAGACGTGTTTGTTCTGTGGTAACTGAAATATCATAATGTTAAATTATCTTTTCAAACAATTGTGGAGAGGATTTGAATTAAACAATTGTTCTTTGATTAAAATATCTAAAAGTACTGATATTATAATATTTGGGATTTTTTTGAACGAACAAGGAGTAGTGTGTATTTTTGTTCGGCATTATTGCCCGAAGATGCATTTACAGTTTCTATGTATGTAACTGAACAGCATACGAAATATTATACATTATTTAATCCTTAGATCGTGCAACAATCAAAAGCTATGATAATTCATAGTTTAATTCATTTATTCATAACCAAATAATCAAAATGACAATAAACCTTGATTTACCTAAAAAGGACATAAATTAGATGCATTGAGACATTTTTCCCCAATTTTGTAATCAGGTTATTATTTAGATGCAATTAAGTAATTTCCTGAGACTATTTCCATGTATTGCATAGTTTATGTTCAATCCACCCGCAAATTTAGTTTTAAACTTTTAGGTCCCTATTAACGTAAAGTCATACAAGATCTTATTTGATGTTCTTCATAAGTAAATCCCTTTTATCTCGAAAAACTTCACCCAATTTATTTTGTTCAATGAACATTAACAATTTCAAATTTAACTTCCAGATGCTACAAAGGAATTTCGTTAAAATATTTTACTTGGGTTAGACACCCAGTAATTTGAATCTAGTATTAAAGAGTTAGATGTATTTGTAGTTGATAACTCTTTTGAAGACAGTATCAAACTGTCTACTTATGAAAATGATTGGGACAAAGATTTGTTGCCAATATTTATGTGTTTTCAAAATAAAGGGAAAATAAGATCTAATTTAATAATAAAGATCTTCAAATCTGATGCAGTGTACCTATCTGAAAATAGTAGGTTCATTTATTAAGAAATACAAATCATAATGAAAACTAAACGACCATTTTCTATAGAGAAAATGCGTACGTTTGCTGATATAATGTGTCTTTACCCAAAATCGACGATATTGGACTTGATATACCTATAATATATTAGTGCAGACGCCGGGAAATCAAACCTAACAGGCTGTGTATGTATATTCGGCCGAGCATAGAGAAGCTGTATAGAGATACAAAGCCTGCTAAGTAAGTTTGGTTTCCAGGCAAAGCAAGTAGCAAACAGCAGTACGCAAACAAATAAGTCAAAGGACGAAAACACATTTAAAAAAAATTACAAGTTTCTTTATGTAATCTTATATTCGGTGACATTGACATAGTTCTATGTTTTTTTATGGTGAAATGCCAAGATGTTCTGTTACTTTGCAAGTTACTTCCGATATTTTATTTTTTAAGTCCTAGGACTGCAAATTATATCAAGTGATATCATCTAACCAACGACATGGTACTTTTTGGCGTACGTAATGTTAACGTTTTCATTCATTCATTGCAAGTTTGAGAAAATATTGTTACTAAATATATTAAAAAATTAGGCACTTTATCTAAAAAAACACAAAATAAGTACTGTTTCTAAAAAACTTTTGAATAAAACGCGGTTAAAGTCTAGAACGCCGATAAAATCTTAATTTTGCTTTTCACGCGTTTTCCCATCACAGTAGAAGCATTAGCGAAAGTACACGCTGCGGGCAACAGACACCCTTTTAATCTCTGAAGTGTATTGCAACAGCGTAATTTAGATCCTATCCGAGGGACGCATTGAATCTGAGGCAACCTAAAGGGTACCAAGTGTCGAAAAAGAGAAAAAAGTAAATCTAAGTCTGGAATAAGTACTTGCGTTGTCTGTATGCGCCTCTGAATTGGCTTTCAAAGTGATTTTCTCTTGCGTCAGGAAAAATATTAAAGTAAAGTACTTGAAAAATGAAAAGGGCTGAATGGGGTTTGTGGTGACATTGTGCCCTCGTAAGTAGCTAAGCTCGTCTTCGGATTGTCTGATCTTAATTATTGTGTTCGTAATATAAAACTGAACCTCACTTTACTTTATGCCATACTTATGGGTAACGTTTCAACGTTTCGTTTGAGAGAGAGATGTTGTTTTACTTGTATTTTTGGATAGTACATTTACCATAACTTTTGGAAAACTGCCTACTCACTAAGATAATAATACGTCAATAAGATAGTAATCAGACGTGCACTGCTGAACATGACCCTCCCCCAAAGATTGCCACAATGACCGATCCTGCGCCACCCGCATCCAGCGGACTCCTGCGACCTTCACTAGGTCATCAGTCTACCTAGTGGGGGGCCTGCCGACGCTGCGCCTTCCGGTACGTGGCCGCCCCTCGAGAAGTTCGAGAACCTTTCCGCACCACGACCTTCCCCCTTTTATCAGAATTTACGGCATAAGGCATAGATAGTTCCACGAGATTTGAGGTCACGCACACAGCAACATGTCATGTAAATACACGGCGAATTTAAAATTAGTGTTCTTTTTCCGTACTGACAGGAAACCCAATAGCAACTGTAAAATTGACCAAAAAGTTGGTTCAAGGGATTCGCTTCAATATTTTGAAGCAAATCATTCACTACATTTTTTGCAATTAGTACTTGATTTGGATGTGTGTGTTATTTGATTTGAATTGTGAATGATTACTCACCTCAACTCTGGTGAAATTACCTATATTTAAAATAATGAAATACCCTAAAAACTTGTAGTGTGTACATAATAGGTACCGTCAACCGGGGTCAATGGGGACAATTTTGAACTTTGAGTAAGATTTTAACGGAATGTTTCCATGAACGAGCTCAATGTTATGGTTTCAAAACTTTAATCTTATGTTAGAGATCCTATTTATGATAGTTTTATTACGATAGAATCAATCTAAACCCCCTTTTTTTCAAAAAAACCGGCCGTTCCTATTCAGGCTGCATACGGGGTCAATAGCAACGAATAAGGGACCAATAGGGAAAAATGGCTAGGGTTGTCACAAAAATAATAAGCTTACAGGTACGTACCTAGGTACCTTTCTACCCAGTAAGTAGGTATTGCAACTTACAATAACTATGGAAATAGGATGGCATATGATTCATATGAATAAAAATACCTGCATTTAACAAAGCTTTTATTTATAATGTACTTGTGGGTAATCACTGTAGGTAATCATTCAGAATCATCATCATCATCATCATCATCATCATCATCATCAGCCTATGATAGTCCACTGCTGGACGCAGGCCTCTCCTATTAACTATGCGTATAGACACATTAGGAGGTAAATGACCATAATCGCCACGCTGGGCAAGCGGATTGGCGATCGCAGTAATGTGTCCACTATGATGACGCTGCTGCCCATCATCAATCTTTTATCAAATAATGGCCAGTGACACTCATAATACGGGTAACAAAAATTGTTTAATAATTTGTAGCAAATAAAAACACCTTTTAAAACAACAAGTTATAATAACAAGGCTGAGCTGCCAAAATTAATACAAGAAAGTAATATAATATGGGTAAGAGGCGTAGGAACTCATTTTTACGAAAGCAACTGCTTTCAAATTTAGAGGGTAAAAATAACCTAATCGGGATTAATCCGGTTTCCTCGCCATGTTTTCCTATACTTACCGTAAAATAACAAATTACTTAATAAAAAAAACTTAAAGCCAGTGTCAGCAAACCTTCCGAAATTCACTCATTTAAATGTTGGTTAAAGAAGTCAATTGGTTGTAGGTGTTGGTTAGAGTAAGTAAATTGGTAGTAGGTACCTACTTATGTACTTAAAACACGAAACATATATTCATTTAATCATAAAAATAATTTTGACAGCCCTGTCCCAATACACCCTTTATCGACCTTATTTGGACTAATTACGTCCCTATTAACTGTCAAAGCCGACCCGATCCACCCCTCAAGCCGTCCCTATCGACCCCCAAAGCGTCCCTATAAACCTCTGTTATTTTTCAAAACTTGCTTATGTTTTTGTTTTCGCACTTTTGGTATTGAAACAAAGATAATTTCAACTTACCGTGACATAAACACCTTCTTTAATACACGGTTAATCTCCTTATAACTGCCGGCACTACTTAACTTGTTTAAAAACATAATTTTTTTAAAGACTCCCGGAGCACATTTGAACGGGTCACTGGCGACGTCAACTTCGAACTGTTAGTTCGACCACCTACCGCTACCTTCATGCCTGTCCAGTGTTGCCATTGGCATCAGTATATAATCTACTTTCATTTGGTAACGCACAAGCAAATGCGTGTGGAGAAGTTTTAAAGATATTATGAAGTAAATGTCGTTTCCGGTTTTTGTCCCTATTCACCTCGCCATCCCTATGCACCCCAGTTGACGGTACTAATTATCAATAATTATTACTTTACCAGTGAACGGTGACTTTTAGTTCAACTAACATGATAGATATGTAAGCCTACGAAGCCACGTCTACTTTCATAAAGAAAATAACTAGATAGTAGCAAAGTAGTTTGTAAGTAGGGCAACAAATTTTCGCATTAGCTAACGCTACTAAGTCATCGCTTAAGATGTGGATGAGAATTCACTCTTGTACATTATATTATGTATTTAATTATCCTGTAATAGAAGGAAAAAAATTATCTTGACCAATTATCAATAAACGGTGGTGTACGGTCAAAACCGGATGTAGCTTTTATATTTATGATGACGTTCATAAATGATTGTCTCGTCTACTATTTTGGTCTTCGCTTCGCTGAGAAAATTGCCTCGCATAATCATGGGTCACTTTATGCCCTTGTTGTACACTCTGCTTTTCACTTCGCTTGCGAGGAAAGAAAAACACATTTTTCACTGCAATTTACACTATGAAGTTGTCGTAAAGCGAAAAAAGAAAATGATATAACCAATACCCGTCAACTATTTTTTTTTTCAACCTGTGATCAGAGTTTCAGTTGGTCGGTTTTCTGCCAACTCATACATTTCGGAGCATTAGCAACTAGCATATTTTATTAGGGTAGCTAGCATAGCGACACGTAAGCGACAAAAAGTTGATGTTTTCATGGAATGCTCCAAATACAGAATTCTAATATTGTACTTAATATAAATAAAATAATATAACAAGTTTTGTCAGCTATACTATTTTATTGCTCAATAACATTGTGCAATATGTTTAACTGTTTGGCTGTTGGGACCGATTACCTTAGCCTTAGAAAAAAAATACTTTTATGTTGAGCATGAGAAGTGAAAAACTAGTTTATAGTAGCAGACACGATGGAGTAGGCAGTACTTAATCTACACCCTTTTACCCTTAACATGTGTAACTTTTGCTAAACATGTACTCGTATAAAGAACACGAGCCACAGATATATTGTACAAAACAAATACCTTTTCTTGTCCAGTGCCGATAGTTAATAACAAATACCGACAGACTCGTCAATTCGCAGACAAACGACGTAGTGACTGTCACGGGTCAAATTCAATTTGCGATTGGGTGCTGAAGAGGGTCCGGCGTGGCGCACACGTTAGGGCCCGTTCACATCGAGACATGCGATTTTTGCGAAAACTGTCCTAGAATCTATTCTAATGGCAACATCATTCATCATTTCAGCCATAGGACGTCCACTGCTGGACATAGGCCTCCTCAATAGACTTCCACTTTAGCCGGATGGATGCGATCTGCATCCACCGAGTCCCCGCAACTCTAACCAGCTCATCTGACCACCTTGCGGGTGGACGTCCCAAGCTCCGTTTGCCAGTACGTGGTCTCCACTCGAGTACCTTCTTGCCCCAACGGCCATCGGTTCTTCGAGAAATGTGCCCTGCCCATTGCCACTTTAGCTTGCTTACCCGATATGCTATGTCGGTAACCATCGTTCGCTTACGAATCTCCTCATTCCTAATCCGGTCTCGCAGAGTGATTCCGAGCATAGCTCTCTCCATAGCTCGCTGAGTGACTCTGAGCTTCTTTAAAAGGCCCACAGTTAAAGACCACGTCTCGGCCCCGTATGTCATCACCGGCAACATGCACTGGTCGAAAACTTTTGTCTTTAGGCACTGAGGTAACTTAGATGAGAAGACATTTCGCAGTTTCCAAAGGGCAGCCTTTGGGAAACTGCGAAATGTCTAATGGCAACAATAATAAATAAATATTTTGGTACATCGTACACAGATTGACTTAGTCCCCCGGTAAGCTCAGTTAAGGCTTGTGAAGTTCTGATGTGGGCACAAAGCCGCTGCTTTGTGCCCACATCAGAACGAATATATTTTTATTACATATCGCTATATGTAATAAAAATATACTTATACATATTAGATATTTAAATGCATAGACAGCCACAACCAAGGAACAAGTATTTGTAATAAATAAATACACAAATAATGCTTCGGTACACCGGGGATCGAACCCGGAACCTCCAGCTTCGAAGGCAGGGTCACTACCAACTAGGCTACGGATACGGATATTAATTCATGCGTTCACACAAACATGCGGTCATAAAATTCCGCGATAAAACGAATCGTGCAAAAAGTGTCATCGAATTGCAATAACAGTAACAAATCGGTCAGATCGTTAGACACGAGTAAAATACCGCGTTTAATTTCGTAACAATAGTATTTCAATACTTTCTTTCACATCAGATTGGAGCAAGGAACTTAGATAAAGCTATAGATCTGAATTGAAGGAACCTAAAAAACTGGGTGATGGGTGACCATGTGAATACACTATCCTGGTTTGCAAGATCCTAGTAGTTACTTACTTACCAAACTCAGTGTAAACGGGCTCTTACCAAGGTCTTGAATTAGGTAGATATATCGCCATTTAGAAAATTACCGTCTTGTAATTATAGTACATTAGTAGTAGTATTGCGAAAAAAATACAAACACGACCGAAGGGAGATAGATTAAATCGACGATATAAATTTCCTTTTCGCACGTGTATCGTACGACGTTCTTCAATACAGATAGCCATCCGAAGTTTCGACCTGAAAAGACTAGGAATAGTGCATAATGTGTACTTAAAAAAATATTTTTACTATGATGGCAACTAGTAATCATACGGTCTAATGACGTACCGTCGCTTGTGGACGCTTGCAACCCCAGAGGATTTATTTACCCCGACGATTTAAAATACATGAATTGAGTGTTTTTGATGCTTTTACATATTACCTATCTATAAAATAACTAGGACACCTGAACACGGTAGATTTTAATTATTTTTAAAGCTATGATACAGTTTCTTTAGATTGTTGCACGTTATACTTTGACTTTGACTATATGGCAACACGGATCAAATTATTCATCTTTCCGATTTCGTTACGCTAAAACAAAACTCAGCGCCATGAATTTAAATAAATAAAATAAATAAATAAATATCTCGGGACATCTTACACAAATCATATTTGAAGAAACATCGGATGTTTCAAGTACGCTTCGACTAATTAACTACGTAAATATCGCCAGCTCAGACGTGCATGAGAACTCCATTACAATTCCTAGTATTTATAGACGTAGTAACCTATTCCTGGTTATCTAACGTCAGTCGAAATAGGCAGGCTGGCAGGATCGTTTCAATAATGACTGCTCGGTATTCTATTGACGTACCGTAAACTGGGGTTACTTTGAACTTTGGGGTTACATTGATAAAAACTTCTTTTATTTTTTAATCGCAAATATCTCTCGTTGCCAAACGCATCCGTATATACAGTGTGTTAACATGATGCAGGCTTTTATTTGAACCGAGGATTGAGATGCAGATTCTTAGCCAAACCATGTGCATTATTTGTTTAAAAATCCTAATTTTAAAAGTAATTATCTTTCTAAGAAAAGTTAATTGAGAAGCAATGTACTTCAAAATAAATCGTTAATTGGCACTTGACAATGACAGATCGCAGCCACTCGCTACGTTTGACAACTAAGCAGTACACGCGTTACATTGATCGTTCGAACGAAATAAAAATAATTGTTCAGTTAATTTAAATATTTGTCAACTCTTAATACTTGAAAACGATTGCCAGTAATGCGTATTATTACCCATTTTCGTAAAAGCCTGGGTCATGGTAACACACTGTATATATTTTTTAGTCTGGCAAGAACAATATTTGTCCTTATTTATTGTTTAGACACACATTAAGTGAGTACGGCCGTTAAAATAGCGAATCGCGTATTTATATTTACGTATACTTTTTGCTATTTTTGTGTGTAAAATAACTTCTAAACTAACAATAAGGGTAGTGAGGTAAACGGTTCTTAATCACAATTAACTTGTCACAAGTGTGTTTAGGTATACAAATATAACGTTTTTGGGTCTTCAATTCAAACTAAGTACTATAACAATTGTTTTTATTCAATGGGGTGTCTTTGATCACCTACATGGGGTCACATTGATCAGAATCTTACGTATAGTTAGTTATGGTATTTGACTGTTTATTTTATAAGAAGATTGTTCTCTCTTCAATTTTTGATTTTTGTTTTTAATAAAATTGAATACTGAAGTTTTTTTATTATATTTTTTTACCGAGGAAGATAAGAAAAAGTTGATGTTACTATTTTATTTTTGGAATTTTTTACGCCTAATTTTAGAAGATATTGAAGTTTAAAATTTAAAATTGATCAATGTAACCCCAGTTTACGGTAATCAACTTTTTATAAGGCTAGAAGTAAAATATCATGTTTGTGTTTATTTTTTTTATACGTCGTATTAAATTATGCTTGATACTTATATACACATTCAGTATTGAAAATACAGTGATTCACAATAACATGCGAACTGCTTCTATACTCTGTTTGGTTAGGTATTTAAAAAAGGGTAAACAATCTTGCAGTACATTTTTATTGAAAACTGCGGGTAGAAAATAAGTTTTAGCAAATATACATAATATAACAAGAAAATACAGTAATTTACATTGTTTTGATTCATTAAGTACCTAGTTTGGATTTTTAAATGCATTTTTCATTAAGAAGATACTGCAAGATTGTTTAAGTACCTTTTTTTAAATACCTAACCAAACAGAGTGTAGCAGTGAATTTAATTTGTGTTCATGATAATTTTAGATACGTAAATAGCTTTGTGAAAGAAAAGCTAGGTTAGATATCCATCAAAAAATAAAGATTATATCGACATTGAAGGCCAAAAGCTGAACTCAAGCGTGTGAGGCCAAGGCCGCATTAGGTAATTAGTAGACAATTAAGCATCTTACAAATTATAATTTGTTGTTATTGTGTGTGGCATGTAAATAAGGATATTTTTATTTATAAAAACAGCGCCTTTACTAATTGAAAGGTAAAAACAAGTTCAGTTTCAGCGAAGACCAAAGTCTGTGTGCTTTTTCGTATAGGCCACAAGCCTAGATGAGCTATACTAGAGTTCCTTCCAGTGAAGTTGTGCACGATTATGTGCCCAATCATACGAGACTCGAACTCGAGTATCAGTGAAGCTAAAGGACTGATTTTTACTTTGTTGTCTGTGAGATTTCAAAGCCACACATAACATTGACAATATCTTCGAAAATACAAAAGACAACAATCAACCATGTTTTTCTGCATTTTAGTTAACAATACAGAAATTGCTACATTTTACAATACCGCTACAAAGCGAAGCGAAAACTTATCTCGCTCCTTTCAATCGTAAACCCGCGCTTTTGATTGTGTACTTATATTTTGAACCGTACTTCGAAACTGGGGGATAAAGTATTGATTGGCCGATTCACGGTTTCTCTATTAAACTTCGACAATAAAAGGAGATAACCTGCAAAGTCTTCTGATGGTTTTGGATCCAAGATGTTTGATGCTGCACCTGATACTTTTGGCTTTTGTTTTATTTTCATTTCTTTTTATACCGGCGTTTCACAAAGTTTATGCGAGTTACAAGGGATACCGGATATAGCATAAATTATATTGAAGAATGAACGAACTTAAAAATAAAAAAGTCTTTACGTACGTACCTAACTAATTATTGACTCTATTAGTAGGTACCCAGTCTACACTATATAATACGCTAGGAAGTTTTTAAGTGAAAGTTAGTTATTTCATTACGGGCCTCCTAAGAAGGCTTAATGTTACCGAAAAAGGTAGTGCTCAGAGTTTCTCGAACCGGAATGATTAAATCTGTAAAATAACGAATGTCACCAATAAATGCTCAAATAATCGCCAACCTGCAATGAGCTGGAAATAATATTGACCGAATAGAACTGATAGACACAAGGGAGTTTTTAAGTGGTGACCACGCACCGGTCGACGCGGCGAGTTAAGGTAAGGCCTTGGACCGATAAATTGTTTCGATCTACAGTGTGTTCGTGAGTATACCGACAGACTTGTAAGGTGTATTCCTGACCACATTTTGAGGCTATAATGTTATATAAAAATTTTCTGGATTCGGCTTAGTTTAAGAGATAATGACATGTTTTTCAAAAACTTATTTTCATCATAAGACACTGAAAAATGCCTGCACGATTTAAATTCTTACACCAATAGTTTTCATCTCGACATATTTACCGATTAAAGTTAGAGAAAATAAGAAAAAAGTTTCAGAAAAATGTACAACTAAAAAAAAACTTATAATCTTTAAAAAAAATCTTTTTTAACAATTTATTACTGGTCATGTAGAAAAAAAAATTGAAAATATCACAAAAAATAACTTAAAAAAATTTTTTTTTGTTCGTAAATAACAATGTCACGTAATTTTTATTTACTTATTTTGTCATCAAAAATGCATTGGTAAAGGCTATCGGTATACTAACGAACACCCTGTATAATTACGGCATGCTTTAGCATTTGTCCAGCAGTGACAGTCTATCTGCTAATATATATAAAATTATTGGAAGCAAACTAAAAACTCATCAAATTATCTCCAATATTGACAATTGTAAATTTAAAAACTGTCTAACTTTGGCATAATTGTTTTATCATTATTTATGTTATGTATCTGTTTCATCGCTATTAAAGTAAAACCGTAAATATATTCATTTACACTTTCACGATTACCACTCATATTTTAACGACGAATCGATCTAAATAAATCGCATCGGGATACAATTAAACGTAAGTTTACGCGATTAAGACCCGTTTGTTGTTAAAATATAAAACCGCAAACGTTCAAAAAAGTAGTAGCAGCACAATTTTGATCCATTACAATCCACAATATTTAAGCGAATTGGTTTAAAAATAGCGTCATTTGGAGTCCCGCGAATGATGATGCAAAATGACGGTTTATCTGGTGCTGTAACAAGCCTCGATCGCGAAGTTTCGTGGAGAAACGCACGCTCCGCAGTAATTTATATGGCATTCTGCCATGGAGTAAAGATAAAACGAAGCTGGCCTGATACGCGAACACCGAAATCCGCAAATTTCGGGGATTTTTCTCTATCAATCTAATTACGCCTTTGTTGGAGTGACAGAGACAAATCCCCGAAGTTGAAGAATTTCGGTGTACGCGGTAGCAGGCTTGCTAAACTTATGTCTTATATCAGCGATAAGCTAATGCTACTGAATTTCCTGTACCTACTGTATTGAGTATATTGAAATATTTTCACCAAGAAATCATTTTTTGATCTGATTATTTATCAAGTATATACATAGGCTATTAAAATTTCAAGTTTTTACTTTATAAGCAAGTTATGCTTGCAATCCCCATTATTTCATATGTCATCCACGTTCACTATGGTTATTTACTATGAATTCTTCTAACCAACATACAATTCTAAGCTAGGTATGCTAGGGAATATGTTATTTTATATCCATAAACTGTACCTGAATGTTATTTTTAAAGATTAGTATCTATGTACAGTTAAATGCAATGTATGTATCTAAAGAATCCTCTTGTAAACATATAACGACGTTCTTATTACGCAGAATTAAAGTGCTCTGGAACATATTTTTGGGCATTTTTATAATATATACACCTTATTTTGCTTTTGACATGCGCTATGTATTCCTGACTTTAGTTAAGATAACATGTTGCAACATATTAACATTGTTACATTGTTCATCACCTCCAACCTCTTCCCTTCTCATGCCGCCCCCCTCTTTGTGATGAAAGCGACGAATGGAAACGGGAGCTGGCAACTTGCGATAAAGATATTATAGCAGTGTGTGCTTAGACATGTTTTATTGCGGCCGTTATGACGAGTTCAAACCGCCCTCGTAAAAATGTTTAGGCATTGTTTTGATTAACAATGATGGGTGGTAGTGATATGGGGATTATATGGGGCGATGTGGGAATGTACTAAACCTGAACATTATAGTGAAAATGATATTAAGTTTTGGTATTTCATTTTTGTTTACGTCGTTTTTGTGCCCTTTGCCCAATTAAATGTTAGACTCAAGGTTTAGCGGTTAGTTGTGTCAAAATTGTACGGATTTAACTAGCTAAATCCAGATAAGTCGACTAGCACTAGATTGTCTAACTAAGTATTGTTACAGGATAATAACGTAAATAACTTTCCATTAAATTACATTCTTGATTTAACCTAACGTAGCGCATTACTTCAGATCGTCTTTGGGAATAGCCTCATTCAATAAGCAAATATAATCTTTGCAAGCAAATATCTATTCACTGAAGACATTTTGTTTATGTAATGCTCAAAAGCTTTTACGTAAAATCTGCATACAAAAGTGCAGAGTGCTTGCCGAAACCAAATAAACATACCCAAAGGTCAAACACATAACCCTTTCTCAGCTTAAAAGCGTAGACGGTTTAAACCCGAAAAAAATCTTAATGATTGCGAAGAGAAAAAAGTAGATCTTAGAAGGAATGAGCTTCGCGTCTTTCCAAGTTATAAAAGGTAAAGAAAGAGCTTGCAGTTAGTGAATGGGTATTCAGTGTCGGAGAATTCAGACCACTGCAAGTGCCTAGCCTTAGTAAGACAGCTAGCTCACTTGGCATACTGTCACGTACCTACAAGGTGCTGGTGAACATTCAGAAAGATTTTAATAGTGTATGATCCTAACCATATTAGTGACTAAAATGGCTAATATGGACACAGGAATCTACGGAGCAAATATTGATGGTTACGTAGTTCCCATATATCAATGATTTTATGTTCCTACATAAAGTAATACCATACCATACCTCTTTTCTTTGTGAGATATGATGAAATAATTTGCTTTAAATAAAAAAAAGGAAAACAGTGAAATTGGAAAAAAGAGAAAAAGTTGGCAGCTAAAAGATTTTTTGCTTATTATGGACACTATTTGCTTTTTTTCACATCAATAATCAGTGTTTAAAATCAGTATATAAATTATAATTCAAAATTTTGATTGTTTATTTAAATTATTTTAAAAACATGGCTACAAGGAGCAGTGAAACAGTAGGTATAACAGTAGGTAAATTATAATTGTTTATTTACCCCAGGTAGGTACTCTTGCAGATATAAATTGATACTAGTACGTATATCCACATACAGTGTTAAACAAATGATAATGTACAACTGTGAATCTTTCTTAAATTCTGGTTGGATGGTAGATCCCTGAATTTGATAGGTTAAGCAACTGAATTACAAGAATTTGTAGGTATTTACGAACCTACCCACCCAGTATTTATCAGGTTAGTCGTGTGCTCTTTTGTGTATTATTTTTTATGCATGTCTGGAAAAAGACACTAAGTCATATAGGTATACTATTTAAAATAATGTTATAGATATAATTCGTTATCTCATAAAATAAATAAAAAAAAATCAGGGACACAGGACTTCAGTCAAATAAAATTATTATATTTGATCCCTCGTAGGACATTTTTACACATGCGGAACCGAATTGGCCACAGCTGCTCGGTATCTCGAATTAAATTCTACACCTACCACAACAGAGTAAGATACTAGTGACATAAGACATAGGTACTACATAATACACTGTTAAATAAATGTAAATAGTTTTAAGTATATTTTTAAGTAACCTATAACTTGTATGTTTGGTTAAACTGTAAATACAAGTTGGTTGAAGTAAATAAAAAAATATATATTGAAACAACTTGACTGACGCATCTGTTTTCAACAGGCTATTTCCAGACCACTGCAACCGTACTTTCAGCACTTTACGAATGCAAGTCCCTTTGAAGGAGTCCGAGGTTTTTTCGACAATCAGTGTTAAGGTGGGAATTACTTTGCCAAAGCAAGAGAAGCTGTGTCATTGAGCGTTGAAATTAAATTCTTAAAGCATTACTCTTTTTTTTTGTGTAAAAATTACAAAGAGATCCTTTTCAGAAAAGAGGTTCTTAAATGAAGTGTGTGAAAAGTCAAAGGAATGTAATAAAATACACTTTCTCCCAAGCGTTGAACACAACTTTTTGACTTAGAACTGGAAAGGTGTTAATAATGAATGACAATAAACAAGAGCATGTCGGGCCATTGTCGGCCATACTCAGTCTAGGGTTCCGTAGTTATTCAAACATGGCGGGAACGACTATGTTTCTAATAGTTATATTTTAAAGTATTCTATGATTATTTCATATATTTTGTACCCACGGATCAAAAGTTAGTGGGGGAATACATTTTATTTTGGAGCGGGTTATCTCCGAAGATATTGACTTAAAAGAACGACTTTCGTTTGGTACCTGCATTCCCCACACTATAGGATTACAGCAAAAAAAAAATCCCCACTTTAGGTGTAAGGGAGGTAACTGAAAAAATATTTTTGTATATTTTATTATACTACTTTGTCGGCGTAATAAATATGTATAGGTAATTGTACCAAAATGCAAATTTCTAGTGCTAACGGCCACTGGACTATGCTGAGGGCAGACAGGGGTTTATTACGGAATCCAAAAAGAGGGTACAAAGTAAACATGTGGAGGTATTACGTCTAAAATTACTTAAGTAAATTAATTAAGTAATAAAATGTGTCTTAGAACGTATAATGTCAATGATAATTATGATATTTTCCTATAAATTAATATTCGAAAAACATATATGCAGAACATATATTATATTATGGTTTCTATAGCTATTATGGAATAATTACCATTTATGTTGCCTATATTTATTCCTTATATAATTGTTTGTTCAATTAATAATATTTTAATACGCTTGTATGTGATAAATCGTAAGTAATTTGTGATGAATTTTATATATTTTTTTAAAAACCAAAATATCGACGGCACAGGACAAAATTATCACTAGTTCATTTATTCAAACGTTCCCACTTAATATATTATATTCGAAATATTTAAATCAATACCTATTACTTATTATAAAAGTCTTATCAATATTACCTGATATCCAATACCCTTCACCTTTTAAGCGTTTCAGGAATCTCAAGATCAAAGCCTCTGAAGTGGTTGCTTGAAATTTACATTACACTTGTTTAAACGGTGAATTTCTAAGAAATACCTAGCTGCTTTCATCTATGAAGAAATTTTTGACTTAATTTCTTTGAGGCAAACCGAAAGGAAACGCTAAGATACTTTAAAGGGTTCGCATTGGTGTACCTATTATAAAAAGGCACTATGGGTTTCTGAAGATGACAATCTTTTCATTTTCAAGGAGATTCTTAATCTTGAATGTAACTTTTAATAATGCATGAATTTGGAGAGAGGTAACGTATTCAACAGACATAATTTCGAGAGCATTTCACAAAAATCTCGTCGTACTAAATTATGACACATTTTATAATTAATGGGTAGTATTTTTGTAATTACCCAAGGTTATTTTATACCGCATATTTTTGTAGGTCCAAAAAATTTAATAACAAAGTAATAATGCAATAAGTATCTTAATTGTCTAATTAAAATATTATAAAATTAATTACATGGCTTGAGAATTTGAATTGAAAAACCTAAATGCAGTATTTTATGTATCAACGTCATTTCAAAATAAGGCTTCTTATAACCATGATTTTGGATACCAAATAATAATAATATAAGTACTTTACAAACCATTTTTTTCTAATACCAAAAGTTCATGTTAAAACTAAAATCAAACATTATTTTTTAACCATTTATCTTAATTGTGTACCTACACACATTTCGAGGACAGACTGCTCTAGTAACTACATGGCGATCCTGTAAAGGTAGGTCGTTAATTGAAACATTGATCATTTAATTTCAAACGATTCCTGTTAACACCCTCACACAGTCCGTAGTCCGTACGTCTCACCAAGACGCGCACGTTTCAGTTTCACAAATCTAATTTTTCCCTCCGGAGAATTCCTTTTTGAAAGCTATCGGCCCGGCACGGTATTGGCAATTCTACTGAATGTTCCTATCCGGAACAAACTTTTTGTTCTCATATTTGAAACCGTGTGTATTGTATGTGACATTCGGATTTCAAATCTCCAAAGTCGCTTGGGATATCTTGCGGATTTCTGTTTCTATTTGTTGTTATTGTTTAGCAATAAAAAATTTGTAGAACATTTTAGTTTTGCTAGTTTTTTAGTCCGTGAATGCCACCGAAAGCTTCTGTGCTGTGGTTAAAAAGTAGCAATTTTGAATTTGGAAATCAGGAAACGTAAGCTAACATCGCTCGTAGTCATATGACTACGAGCGATTAATTTATAATTTCACCAATGTTGGTGAAATTATACATTACTTTTAAATAAGTGCAAAGTAAGATCAAGTTTAAAATATCAGAATGAATTTCCTAGTTATGTAAATAATATGAATTATTATTAAAACTTACTATGTTTAATAAATTCAATTATACTATATGTATTTGTTGTGGTTTTAGGAGGCTAGGCACGTATTGCGTTGCGTGCTCCTTACAGTATGATCAAAACCGCCTAGCCTTATAATATAACAGATTGCATATATCCAAGAAATGCGACCGGTGTCCATCGAGTGGTTAAGGTATCAGCCGCAAGAGCTGAGGATGTGGATTCAAATCCCACCTCCAACGTTGATAAGCTTGATACTTTTTCGTTAGTATATGATATAGGTTTTCTCCGAATAATATAATTATGTATTTGTTTTAAACTAACTTCTCAGACACCGCTTTAGCACTAACTTAGGTTCATTTTGTTCATAATAAGTAGAGAGAAAGACGCAAAAACTCAATTTTCTCCCTTTATGAAAAGGAAAACGAGCGAATCAAGTCAGTACCCGCCCTAGCTCTCTGGCTCTTTATTCCAAATGAACCACGAGCACACGCGACTGTTGTGTATGTATACGAGGTCTAACACGAACATCGATAATCATATATTTTGAGCAGCTGACACTCCCATTATGCTTCCATATGAGTGACAGAGCAAAAAATGCTCTATCTACGACCTCCAGTCAAAGTCATAGGACTTACGTAGTACGTAACTTACGTACGTAGTAAGTGGCTTTATTACCAGGGCGTTTTGAAGGGTTACTTAAACTTAATTTTTATGGGAACTTTATAATTTTTTGTCATACAAACAATGACTCGCT